>CABFWB010004545.1:0-43398 GCA_902151455.1 Timema bartmani
ACGTACACTACCGTAATAAAGCTGAAGTCATGTATCCATGCGAAACTCT
The DNA here is from genome assembly GCA_902151455.1 of Timema bartmani. Taxonomy (NCBI): domain Eukaryota; kingdom Metazoa; phylum Arthropoda; class Insecta; order Phasmatodea; family Timematidae; genus Timema; species Timema bartmani. Next base: position 50 of record CABFWB010004545.1, read on the forward strand.
AGAGTTGCGAGTGGTAGTAATGCCCTTAAACGGCCTTCTTTAAATCCAATTTTAAAAATTTTTCACTTCAAACTAAAAGATTTTTAGGGATTCGAGAATTTGAATTTGGATTGGAGATCTGAAAGAAAATTTAAGATTTGGATTAAAAAAATATAGGATTTGACCCATATTAAATAAAACAAGAGACATTACAGTTTAAAACAATGAAAAGTGTATTATATAAAAAACAATAGATATGTTTATTTATACCACTATCACATTTTAAAATTATGAAACGTATATCACTATTTGAAGGTTGACGCTATCAAAGACCTTAAATTTGTTTCTATTATTAACTTTACATTTGATTTACTTAATTACTGGTATAGTTTATTTGTATTATTGATTGGTAATTACTTTGTGTTCATTTTATTATTATAATGCATACACTTTTGAAATTTTGTGTATTTGTGAAAGTTTCTCTGTGAGAGGAAACCTCATAACCCTAATCAGAAGGTTTAGTTTTTACGTGGATGATTATTTGAGATTTTACCACTATGGGAATGAAGCAAATTTGGTAAACCCATAAAAAAAATTTAAATTAATTTGTTTAATCATAAATAATCATACCTAGTTTTCAGTTCATTTTCCATATTCGCCTCCCCAATACGAGCAGGAATGTTCCCATCTTGCAAGATGGCACAAATGTTCAGGAATTTATCAAGGTATTTATCCTATAATGCATACATGACAATTACAAATAAACAATAAAATAACAGTTCAAACTTTATTTTCAAATATATGTTTCTTAAAATATGATATTTATAAATATTATGTAAACTCAAATTTTTAAAGCACATGAATTAATAAAATTGATATGGTTTCACCAAAAACAGATAATTCGATTATGGTCACAAAGTCTAAGGTGTCAAGTTAGCAATAAGAGTATTTTGCCGCTTACAGGGTAAAGTCTCAGCCAAGTGCACTGAGGGTAGTTTTATGTTAATAATTTATCATTATAATTTTTCAATCCTCTCTACAATCCAATGCACATGCACTTAATCTAAACTATTTTCCTCATCCCTACTCTTTGATTTGGGCGTAAAACTCTTGTAATTAAAAAAACATGAAACTTATTTTTAAGAACAAAATATAAAATAATAAATAAATAATATAAAATCTTAAAATTTTTATTGAATGGACCACCAATAGAAGAGAAAATGATACTTTTTTTAACTTTGAAATAAAAAATCCAATAATCTGTTGCTAAATAGACCTAAAATAACCTATTTAAATTTCAACCTATTTTCAATATGAGAAAGAGCTGGGAAGAGAATAGGAGAAAAGGGTATAGAGGGGAAGGGGAGAAAGTAAAGATGGGCGTTAAGGTTAGAGAGGGGAAAAGAAGAAACAGAAAATAAGGATAGGGGAGTAGATTGGTGATGGACGAGAGAAGTGAAAATAGGAATAGAGGTAGGGAAAGAAAGAAAGGTAAGGAGAGGGAGATGTAGTGGTAGGAGCAAAAGCAAGAGTAGTATGGGGAGAGACACAAAGAGGTTGGATGAGAGGGAAAAGGGTATGGAGTGAGGGAAGCAGGATAGATAGAGTTGGGGAAGGAGGGAAAGAGGGAGGGAGATAAGTAGGTAGGTAGGAGAGGGAAAGGGAGAATTAGGGCAAGAGAAAGAAAAGTAGGATACATAGATAAAAAATAATAGCAATGTAAGCTCTGAAAAAAATAACTAAATATTAAATAACTAACAAATAAGAAATTTTAAGAATGTTTTCAAACCTGTGTGTGAACAGAAGATACTGCTCCAAGCGTAACCAAAAATATACCCTTGTGATTGTCTACCCATTTAGTACCAGGTAGCAACACATCTGGAGGGATGAAAGAATAATTTGGAGGAGGACGTTCAATCATTACAGGTAAGCAAAACTCTCCTGATTGTAAGCGTCCATCACGATAAATAGGAAGCCACTGAAAGAAACAATACAATTTATACATATTGTTCCTTATAAGCTCTAGTTATTTAAAATATATAAAAATATTTCAGTGATGTGAAATCGAAAATGAAGTGCAACATTTTAAGGTTAATCTGTAGACTGTTGTGTGTTAATAATAATGAATTGTATAAAAATCATGGTAGCTAAAGTCTGTTCACCGTAGGAATTGTTTTCTGAAAGGCCTTTTTCCCTACCAGAAAGCTATTACATAGTAGGATATTGGTAGGAAAAAAGACCTTTCAGAGAGTAATTTCTACCGTGAATGGAGTATAGATGCACAAATACTAGGCACAGTGCATTGAAAATCATACAAAGTTAAGTAAGAATATGTAACTATGTTTAGTTAAGCAGGGGAGAAACGTAGCCTATTGTAATTATTGCAAAATGCTGTTTAAGAGCATTTCACTACTGCATCTTTCAGAAATGTCAATTAAAAAATCTATTTATGATTATTACTTTCAGTGACTTTATAGTTGTTGAGTAGAAGGGGAAAATACATGGCCTAGTACAATAAGGAGAATGTGATGGCAGTCTATAGTTAGATAATGATTTAAAATAAATCAACTCCAGTGTCAGTAGTCTACAAATAGAACATGTCAAGTTGGTTACTTTAAGTGTGTAGGTCCTACCTGGCACTCTTGGCAAGGATCCATCCTCATGGGCCTGAATACGGTACTTAGATGAAATTAGCCAACACTTGCCAGTGACTTGATAGTCATGGGAATGCGTGCTAAGTCCAATGTGGCATAGTTCCTCGCACACATAAAGACAGAACAATTCTAACAAGAGTAAAGCAACAAAAACAACAAGGGCTTCTGAGCTTTAGTATTTAACACTTGAAAAAGAGACTTCCTTCCCATTGCTGTTGTATCCTAAAACCAATCAAATTGGAAACAGGTCTTCTAGGGGGGTCGGGGGAGATAATGTCATTCTTGCGTTAAACTAAGGCTGAATAAATGATAAGCTCATTCGACACACTAGTTGTTTGTACTGATGTTATTATTATTAGCACTAAGTGTTTGTACACCAAATGTTTAGATTACAAAATTGTGAGCAAGATCATACACCAAAACAGGCATGGATAGTGTAGGCGCTTACAAAAATTTGATCTTTGTGTATGAATTAAGAGCATCTTCAAAATAGCTGTATTTCATACCTTCTATATTAGATAAAAATTCAGCCACAAACTTAAGTTATAGTATGTTATTCTGATAGTTAATTATTAAATTACATTTAGTATGTTATTAACACTCACTGTAAATCCAACTGGAGTTTCTGCTGTTGTTGGCTCTACTTTTCTCTGACAGCTAATATGATAAAATGTAAATAATAGATGATGATGATCACCCAAATTGGCCGGCAGTTTAATTTTCAGTTCATCATAAAAATCTGGACACCTAAAATCAGAATTTAAAAAAATAAAGAATAATATTAATGTTGGAAGCCAAAAGAGGAGCAACATATTTAATAAAGTGTACTCAAAAAGTATGCACACATACAGAACTGCATAGTCGCTACTAGGAATTATTGGAAGTCATAGGATGGCCACCTAGCTTATGATAGCAATCATAAAAAGAATAAGTGTCCTTCAGGCAGCATGAGAGATATATGGTTCTATATGGTGGAGAATGAGGTCGTTAAGGGTAGTAATTTGGATGGAAGGAGGTAATCTTTACTTATTGTTGTCTCACAAAGGTTTCATGGTACTGACTGATGTAGTGTGTAGTGGTTGAGTTCAGTGTTGGTATGAAATAGGAGTACTATCAAATAAGGGATAAACTGGCTTTGTTGAGTACTCAAATAAATGGGGATTTTCATTTATGAAACATTTCTAAAATTCTGTGATAGGATGGTCACAAACTAAGCCAAGTATCCTGCGTTCAATTTGTTTGTCCAAATGCTATTTTTCAATTATATTTAAATAAATATCATGTGAACATCTATAATCCAAAGTAAAATATTATTTGAGTAAATAAATAGTTAAAAATGAAATAAATAATTTTTGATAATTTTTTAACACCACGTCTTACTAACCATTTCGGTTACATGCTTATGTACTAGGGATGAGGAAGGTTGCATTTAGAGGAAGTGCACCCACATTTGTGTGAAGGGGAGAAAGAGAGAGAGTGGAAAACCATCCTAAGTACATCCTCCGGGGATCGAGCCATGGTCTCCCCGTCAATGGCAGTCTAGTTTATTGCATCCAGTCGCACCATAGACCATGCGGCTACTGAATATGTTTTTGAGAGTTGACACATTTAGCTCTAAACTTACTTATTATGATAACTAACAGTTGTGTATGCTTCTGTTGTGAACTCAGGACAGGACGACTTCCCAAATATGACTGGTAATGCGTCACAATCCTCTTCTCCACACATAAGCTGAACTTTAACAGCTATATTCCTAGCTGAGCCTAAATAAAATCATTAGGTGTTCATTAAAACATGTATGATTGTTATAGAGAAAAACATTTTAAAAGTTAAAAATGACAAAGTATTATTACTCCTTTGGAACATCTCTTATTATATTATTAAAAAAATAACGACGTTGAATCGAATAATAGCATTAATGCACATCTAAGTTAATAATAATAAAAATAACAATGAAGTTTGTATACTGGTATGTTTTATAATGCTAAAAAATATAATGATTTTTTTTCTTTTACTACCTCTTAATAACTGTTCAGGTTATACGTATATGTACTAGTTATGCTAATGAGTGCTTAATGCACTTTATTTCTAACATGTTGAAAGATATTGTCTTTTCTAAAATTTTGGGCTTCCCTGGGAAATATTTGGGCACATCAATGATGTACAAACTTTCAATTTAAAAATAAATAAATAATAATGATGAAAATCAGTTGAAAAAACTCCATAAATCATTGTGGGAAGGGATCACTTCATGTTTTAAATATATAAATAAATGTAATATAAATTCACTTTATATATTACATTTTTTTTTGAAATGTGTAGTTAAAAAGCGTCTGCGAAACTTCTATTATATTGATATCATCTCAAATTTTTTACTGTTGGATTCAATAACTCAAATCAAAACAAACTAGAAACCAATTAAAGGGTTTTATGTCGTTGCAAATTCCACACTGTACCTAAAATATGTTTTTTAATAACAATTCTTGTGAGGTAAAGTAAATGCTTACTAATAATTATCAGAATTACTGGAAAATAGGCCACATTTCTTCCAAAAAAACAACCTTTATAAAACCATCATCAAAACAGATGGTACTCTTTATTGCTTAGCTTTGACAAGGTGAACTATAGGTCTACATAGGACTAGAATCCAAAACTATTCTAATTTTTTAAAATAATATGTAAGGTTTTTTTTAATGTGTAACTCTTTTTATTGAATATAATAATGCTAGCATGTTTAACTAGGATATGATTCGATTTGATAATTATTCAAAATTTGTGATTATTATCTGCTCAATTCAAGATTGAATACAAACTCAAAAAGCTTTATTAAAATGGTTTTAAACATAGCTAGGTTAGATTAAATAGCCAAGCTAATATAAATGTCAAGTACAATTATAGCTGCATCTAAGTATCATATTCTTTAAATTGTAAAATAACACCTGGTCCCGGGTTCGATTCATGTGTCCAGGTGTCATGTTTCAATTAAAAAACTATGATAGGTTAGTTTTGATGTAATATTTAAAAATAATAATTTTAATAAATTATTAGTACAAATATAAACTTAGAAGCCTAAAAAAACAAAAAGCTCACCGGCTCGACTTCCAAAGTTGAGTTCTTTTGGATAGACATACAAGAGATTACGGTAACTGTAATGAGGGGTAAACACTTCTCTCAAAGGAAATTCCAGGATCTCTTTTGTTGGACGACCTTTCTCATCTGGTGACAAAAAAAAAAACTTTTGTTATATACGTGTCAAAGTTAATATACCTGTAAAAAAATTAATAAAGTAAATTACATACTCACCAGGGTAAGGGTTAAGTCGAGCCAACTCAGTTGTGAGGCAGTATCTTAACTCATCTGGACAAGGTGAGATGTCGAGTTTCAATGTGCCAGGGATACATTTAAGTTTCTTCATAACAGAACATGGACGTTTCAAATCTTGTAGAAATTTGTATAGGTCTTCATCCCGTAGCCGATCACTTTCCTAAGAGAGCAAAGAGAATACTCACAAATAGCTACAAACATCCTATAATGCTTTATAGTTTGTATATATATATATATATATATATATATTTTCTTAGGTGTTGTGTATATATATATATATAAACACAACACCTAAGAAAATCATATAATTGCTTTCATTTTAACATGAAACAAATATATTTACATAAACATTTCTACAAAATGAAATTGGTACTTTGTTCTTGCATTTTACATTTCAAAATTATATTATATTCCTACCATGGGTCAAAGTGACATGAAATTGGTAAACTTGTAATATCTTGCAACAGAGTTGTTTACACTTTACCTCTTGTAAAAAATATAAGTTTTCTTTCTTAGAGATTTATTTGATTCATGTCTTCAACAACATTTGATCATACACATTTCAGTAATGTCGCTACTCCTTCAACCCGTGGGCCTCATTGTCAGGATGGCTTAGTGGGATCAGTTAAGAAGCGGCAAATAATTGTGGTGTTCATTTTTATCTTGTTTATTGTAATAGATTAGTTACTATAAGAGTGTATAAATGTAATGTAGGTTTTTAGAACAAGCTAAAAGAGAGTGGAAAAAAGGTCCTCGTTCTATCAGTGTCCCTACTCAGCAGTTCTGCACCCTGACCTATCTTCGTTGTTAAAACTTTGACTAGTGTAGAACACATGACTGCTCGACTATGTGTGGTTGTTATATAACTCAGACTTTCAAGATGGTTTGGGGGGCTCCCTCCTTCAAACTGAACAAGGACTCAAGCTATAGGATATTCTCCTCACAAGTTACTGTAACTTGGCAGCTGAGTATGTAAAGCACTTCAAAGTAAGCCCCTTAACACAACTGGCGGGCTTCCCGGACCTCCTTTCTCTCGAAAATATCTAAAACCCATTTTTATATACCACAAAAAGAGAGGTGTTTTCTCCTGAGTTAATATTTAAGTCAATACACTGTGTGTGCTAGTTGGCAAAACAATCTCTGTTTTAAAAACATGACTTGATGCATGTTAACAACTGCTGATGTGAAACAAATGACAGTAATGATTGCTTAGGCTTACATCGTCATTGCATGCTTTTGATTACTAAAATCTGCAAGCCATCACAGTAAATTGAATTTAATAATTCCTTATTTTTTTAGCAGCACATTTTACTACCCATTCAGGTTATATGCTTATGTACTAATTAATATAATATGTTAAGGATGATGAGGGTTGAATTTAAAGGAAGTGTACCCAAATTTGGGAGGTGAGAGAGTGGGAAACCATTCATGAAAAACCATCAATACACCCGACAGAGATTGGACCACAATTTCCCTGTTATCTGAAGTCTAGTATATTGCGAGAGTAGCGCCTTAGATTATGCGGCCACCGAAGTGGGTCCTTACTTACTATATATGGGTTTTGACTTATTTTCCAATTTCTTTTATACATACTAAGATATAATTAATAGAGTGGTATAGTAATTTTATATATTTCAAACCATTAACAATATTTCTTAGTCATAACCCTAAATCCATTAAGTTTGATCTATTTTTGTATTTAACTCCTGATCCAGCAAAAATAAAACCATATAATAGGGACGGGAGAGAGAGTGAAGAAAACAAAACACACAATTTCATTTACTCTCATTAGCTGTTGTTTCCAAAATTATTGACTAAATAGAATGGTGGAATCTAGAATAATATGTACTTATATAATAGGGATCTGCAAGCTCAAGTTTTTTAATGACAATTACCCAAAGAAAAAGACAAACATGTCTATATTATTAAAATATCAATGTTAGAAATTCATATAATATTCACAGCTTTTTATTTTAACTATCATATGCTAAGAGCAAAACAAAACTTTACCTCCATCTAGAGTGTTTTGCCTGAATGCTATAAATGTTTGAATTTATTTAAGTTTAACCGTTTAAAATACATATTTACTTGTTTGAAAAAACTAGAAACTGTTAAAGTAACTGGACGAAAAGAGTCCAAACTTGAACCAAAGTCTTCAGGAGACCAACTTCGTCTCTTTTCTGTATTGGAACGTCTTTCAAGTGACCCACGGCGTGTCAAAGAACTCATATCACTTGCACGTTTTCGGAACTGGTCAAAGCTGCTACTGCTAGACTTTCGATCTGTAAAAATACATATTGGCACAGTAAAATAAAATGTTTAGTTATTAAATTTACTATGGTCAGTAATCCACCATATTATCAGTTTATTTCCTGTTATCATTGCCTATTTGCTATAATTTTGAGGAATTCAGCACCAAAACCATTTAAATATTAACTTTGAATTGTACTTATAAATTGAAGATAAATACTTTACTCACCAATTTTCTTATAGCAATAAGCATGCCACCCGCCTCGGGGGTGTAGTTAGCTAACGTGCTTGTTTTATGTTGAGCTAGACTTCCGAGGACAGGGAGATCAAGGCTCAAATCTCGCCCGGGTGAACAAGGGGTGGTTTTTCCTAAATGGTTTTCCGCTCTACCTCCACGCACATGCGGGTTCACTTCCTCTAAATTCAACCTTCCCAACTCCTAACTCATTAGTGTAATTAGTATTTAAGCGTAAAACCCTTACAAGTAGTAAGACGCGGTTATAATAATAATAATAATAATTATTATTATCATTCTTTATTAATTATTATTATTATTATTACTATTATTATTATTATTATTATTATTATTATTATTATTATTATTATTATTATTAATGCCACTCACATTCATGTTGCCAAATGTTATTTGTAGATTAATATCCATTAAAAAAATTATACTTTTTATTTCAGCACCCCGTCTTACTACCCAGTAGGGTTATACACTTATGTACTAGTTACGCTAATGGTTTAAAGAGTGGGAAACTGTCTTGGAAAAACTACCATTAGTACACCCAACCGGGATCAGACCATGATCCCACCGTCATCGGCAATCTAGTCTATTGGGAGAGTAGAGCCTTAGACCATGTGGCTACCTAAATGAGTGAGTAATATTTATCTTTAGAAATGTTATTAAAAGCAAATTCCTGCTTTTGTTAATTTTATTAGTGTAGTTTGCTTTTGTCTAGTACAGGGTGGTCACAGGAATTCACTTATCAAATTTCTTGGCTTTTCCATATTTTCCAAACAAAAATGATTTATTTTTGCCCTAATCATGTTTTACCCTTTTAGGTAAATTTAAGCCACTAAGTATCGATGGATCATCAATGGCCAACAGATTTGAAGATATTTAATTCATCTGTGAACTGTAATGATGAGTATATTGACAAAGGTGTCAATCTCATTTCTGGTCTTCTGGTGATGGGAAGGTTGTGGCTCAAATTGTGCAAAAAAGTGTGTTCATTTCCTTCAAATTATTATTCTCTGTCTCTACAAAATGTTCAAAAAATAAGTAGCTGGTCATATTTGATTTTGCAATACATGGCCTTGAATATGGTGAAGAAAATATTCAAAGCAACATAATGTTGATTAATTATTAGTTGACTTGACCTCAATTATTGTTTACAATATCAAGAGGAGTTCACCAAATATAATATTGAAGTATCTCTTGTTTTTATTTAATGTACATTGTGCCAAGTTTTCCCTGTTTCGTGGTCAGTTTCCACAATATTTTCTCAGTTTTCAAGTTCCCTGACTATTCCAAGTTTACCCTGTCTGTGACCACCCTGTATAAGTTTTATTTTTAGCACCACGTCTTACTACCTGGTCAGGTTAGCGCCTATTTACTAATTATGCTAATTAGTAAGGTATGAGGAAGGTTGAATTTAGAAGAAGTTTACTGGCTTTTAGGTAGGGGGAGATTGGTAAACCATTTTGGAAAAAACACCCTCCATACATCCGACTAGAATTCAAAATCCTATCTCCCTGTCATAGGCAGCTGTAGTAGTAAGTGGCCCCAAACACTTACCTAGACTATTAGCACCTCCGCTTTCCTTATCACTCCCAGATTCTCTTTCTAAACTGTTCACACCATTTATGATGTTCATGATATATATGGCAGTCCAAGCAAAAGGCATTCTATATTTTCCCAGTCTTTCACTTGCAGCAGCTACATTAGCTCGTACTTTGTCTCGATTCTGAAAGTAATTTCTTCATATGCAGTAATGGTAGAACAATAGCAGTGAAATAATTCAAACCATTTGACCTTTATTACAGATGTTCAAAGTGAGTAGGCTGTGTTTACAAACTTTTAATTCAATTTTATTTTTACTCCAATATCATTAAGCTAAGTGTGTTGGCTATAACTCATTATTCACACCATACTTGTTCAAAATTTTTTTTTATGTTCATTTAGTTTGATTAGACACTTAAATAATATTGCATTCCGATTCCAAATTATTGCTATAATAGTGCATTACTTATTTGAAAAGTATGTAAATTTTGAAAAGTGTAGAGTTCAATGTGCAAAGCTAATATGTGAGATAAAAAAAAGATGAACTCTTCAAAACTATTCCTAAACTACATTATATGTTCGATTTTTTATAAAAATATGTACCTCAATTTGTTTATTGGATTTTAAACTAAAGCCTGCTTAGCAATATAATACAAATGTTACCTTATCATCCTTCATGTATGGTTCTGCACATTCATTTATATCTCCTTGCAAAATCTTCTCCAGTTTGATAACAAGAAACATGTCAGTTGTTGGGTAGGTGATGTTGAATATACATGAGCGACTCAGAGTGCTTACATCACTATAGGGTATATGGGAAGTTAACATGCGTTTTAAGCTTTCAGAGTTCATATCAAAGTAAAAATTTTCAGATACTTTCTTCTTTTCTTTAGCATCATAGAGCGCCATTGACGCGAAGATAGGTTCAACTTCAAGTTCCAACCTTAACAAAAACAAGGCAAAATAAAAGGTGGATAAAAAATAGTAACGCCCTGATAATAGCATAATAGCTGTATAAAAAGTTAATTTATTTTTGTTAACTTGATTTAGAAAAAGGTTTGTTAATATGAATTATAATTTATACACTGAGCACACCTTAGTTCTGTAATTTATGGTAGCTTGTCTTTTAACAAAATGACCCTTCATCATTCTCAATTACCCGCCTCGGTGGAGTAGTTGGCTAACGCACCAGTCGTGTTGAGCCAGACCACCAAGGATCGGGGAGATCGAGGTTCGAATCTCGGTCGGGTGAACTGGGAATGGTTTTTCCTAGATGGTTTTCCACTCTCCCTCCACGCAAATGTGGGTTCACTTCCTCTAAATTCAACCTTCCCAATTCCTAATCCATTAGTGTAATTAGTACTTAAGCGTATAACCCNGGGAATGGTTTTTCCTAGATGGTTTTCCACTCTCCCTCCACGCAAATGTGGGTTCACTTCCTCTAAATTCAACCTTCCCAATTCCTAATCCATTAGTGTAATTAGTACTTAAGCGTATAACCCGAACGGGTAGCAAGACGCGGTGCTAAATAAATAAAAAAATAAAAAAATCATTCTCAATTTTTTAGTACTTAAATGAATTATTAGTATCATATAACAACTTTTCAATAAAAAAAAAAGACAGCAGTCACAATTCAGAATCTCCATTTTTATGTTTCAAAGATGTGGAAGAGTATATAAGTGATTATAATCTTAAATTAACAATGTTTTCAGTTTTCCGATGTAATATGGAAGATTAATATGATAACAAAAATAAGTTATTTGTATTCTTGTTAAAATTTGTCATCAAATAGAGAACATTATAAAATAATACATATTTAGGGATTTATGAATGTGAACGCCAATGATTCAAAATAAGGTACTTAGAGGCTGTCTATGTATGGCTACTATGTATGCTCATCAGGCATGACCCAAGTGTGAGGAGGGAGTGAGGGGGAATCAGATAATATGTGGAGTCACAATACAATTGAGCGTGTCGGGCAGCGCTGTATTAATAAACCTGACTGCACACATGTATTAGCAAACAAAAATCGACACATCGATTTTGTTTGTCAGGCTTCGCGAACATGTTTCAACAAAAGGGTTATATAGGCTCTACAATTAGAAATAATGTTTAAAGAGGGGGAGGGTGCATGATATTGTGACATAATATTAGATGGAGGGGTTCACAAAATTGTCATAATGTGGCCATTTGAGGGGGAAGGGGGGGGGGAGGAAAGTATTTAACAGTTACAAAAGTTATTAAAACTCTGTTAATACGTCAACACACACCTAGTCACTTTTGAGGTATAATATTCATAATATATAGTACAATGTTACCGAAGTTGACCACTAAAAAAAAAGTTTGTATTTTCTAAACATTCTATGAAAATTGGACTGTACAAACATATTGTAACAACATATTGTAACAACATATTTACACAAAGTGAACCTTTAATAAGCAGATATGATCGGAAAATAAATGGTATGAAACTCTGCACGGACTTTCTCGCTTTATTGTTTAAAAATGGAGATATTTACTTGAAATTCATAATATATGCAAAACGAAAGAGTATACACTAGCAAACCCAAGCATAAATTGCGTTATATTTATGTAAAACATTTTTTGTGTCAAGGTTTTAAATTTTATAATTTTATTTCTAAGGAATTAATGTCCTCATTTGTATGTTTAGACCAATAAAAAAGATCAATATTGGGTCCAAAAGGGTCAACACTTGGTATTAAAATTTCAACTTCCGGTTAAAATTTTGAAAATTTTATTAAGTGTTGCACATCTTCATATCATTGCATTGCTATTAAATTCCTCATTTATAAATTTTGACCAATAAAAAATGTAAATATTGGCTATTGAGTATAAAATGGAGATATATCATTGTTGTACAAATATTTATCCTAAGAGGTTTAAGGAAAAATAACATGAACTTTTTGAGAGACTTACTTCTATTTAATTACTCTATGGCATTGGAGAATTATTGTGTTAAAACTTAAGTAGTATATCTTTACAACTAAAGCTCACAAAATTGTATATAATATATTTGCCAATATCTCAGAAACTGTTGGTTTTATAAAAATAACTTTCATATAAAAGATTTTTATTTTTAATAGTACTACAATTTTGCAATGATAAGTTATTTAGTATCTCAAATAGTTGCAGAGATATGGAAATTTCAGCTTCTGTAAAGTACCCTGAAAGTCATTTTAATAGGAAAATGAAAATAGCCAATTTATTTATAATCTTAATCAACACCTAGATACGAATTTTAATCAAAATCGTTAGAGCCGATTTTGAGAAAATCTATTTTTTTCTCTTTTCGCCCTTTATTAAACTACTATTAATTTTAAGTTTAAACAGACACAGAGACAGACGGCATTGCGAAGATCATTTTTTGGGGTACGGGGGGTCCTAAGACGTCGACATCCATCAACATTTCAGGTTAGACTTTTTTTGACGGTCGCAATACTTTACCTTTTGTGTTCAAAAGGTTAAAAAATATAAATATTTGCGTATAGCTTGAAAGTTATTAGTTTTATAAATATATGCTTCGAATAAAATATTTGTATTATAAATAGATCTACATATTTGTAATGATAAGTAATTTCATATCTCAAATATTTTAGGAGATATGATAAAAAATTATAGTTTACGCATCAAACCGGAGCCCTTAAAGGCATTTTGCCAAAATATTGAGTAGCCATTTTGTTTGGAATATTTATAAATGTTTAGAAATGAAATTTAATCAAAATCATTTGAGCCGATTTTGAGAAAATCAACTTTTTCTCTTTTTGCACTTCAGTAAACTACCCTTAATTTTGGGTTGGATATAAAATTTCAAAAATCCCTCGGGGCAACCCTATGAAAACCCTAGATCCCAAGTTTGAGCCTGATAGGTAAAATAGTTTAGGCTCTAGTTAGAGTTACAACCAGACTGAAATTCAAAAACTACTTTTTCGGATTCAAGGGGGTCATGAAACGTCGAGATTCATCAAAATCTCGAGTTCGATTTTTTTACGATCACAATACCTTCGCTACCTGTAAGATAGCGAGAAAGTAAAATTAGTATAAAATTTATTTTGACTTTTTTTAAACCTACAGCAACAATGCAGAGGAGCAACTAGACAAATCTAAAGCAACAATTAGTAGTTCCTAAACAAAAATAGATAATCTTGATATAAATTTTCATGCTGAATTCAAATTTATTTTTAAAATGTTATTACCACATTTTTCATAAGTTATAGGAACATAAGGTTTTAGAGTGTAAACTATGTATTATACATTACATGATTATAAAGTTAATTTTGACGTAATTTAAAGGGTGTTAATATAGGAAATATAATAAAGGGCTTAGAAAAATTGCTTTGTCAGCTATTTTAGATATATTTGTGAATTAATATTTTCAAATGTTGCTGATGCAATATTTATCAATATAGTAGTCACATATTCAAATTTTATTGAAACAAAAATAAATGAAGGTTTACTTTTGATTCCCCGAATTTGAAAATTAACTAAAGAAGTCAAATTCGATATGGGGTTACAAGAAAGAAAAAAAAACAACAAAAAAACCCATAATATTGCCGAATCAGTTGTAATCAACTTTCTATGAAATTAAACATACATAAAATTACAAAGCTCTATTAATGTCATTAAATAAATAAACAAATATGATAGAACAGTAGAAAATGAAGAATAAATAAAAGCAAAAACACATTCTGTGTGTTCATGAAGGGCACTAAACTTTTCACTGCAGTATGGTTGTGGTTGTTAAGAAAATTAATTTCTAACCAACCCGCTTTCGTGGCCGAACGGTCTAGGGAGTCACTCTCATGTAAGACAAGACTGACCTGTTACAGACGGGAGATCAGGGTTCGAATCCTGGTCCTGGTTTACTGAAGGTGATTTTTTTAATAAATGGTTTCCCACTCTCCTTTCATGCAAGTGCGGGTAGATTACCTCTAGAATGCTTCTGTCATATGTTTACTAAGCAATATATATAATTTTATAATAAACTGAACATACTTAAGTTGAATGCATTTAACTAGAATTCGGTGAGCTATTTGGTCACAAGGATTTTCTGCTGGGATGCGTCTCTCTATTCTTTCTTCTTCATCTTGTGCAGGATATAAGGAAAACAGCATATCCTAAAAGTAAAAATAAATGTATAAAGTTGTTAGACCTTACTATCTATAAATATAACAAAAATTAATGTAGTACAAAATAAAACAAATAGTAAAATAGTAATTATAGTAATGTCATTGAGTTATGTATTAGTCTATACATTAGGAGAAATTATGAATAGACCAAATGAATAGTAAAATTGAGTAGCATAAAAAAAGTGCAGAGTGTTAATCATTAAATTTTTCCTTGATGTTTCTTTCCTAAAAATAAAATACAATCTCAAGTACTCAAGTATCAAGTAAAAAGATATAATCTCTATGTAATGAGATACGTTGATTACAAAAATATTATTTGTAGAATGAGACCAAATTTTCTTAAGTGACTTTTTAACATTTACTGACTTAACTGCATATAGGTATATTATCAATAAGAATTTTCTTTAAAAGCCCATTTAATAGAGGAAAACATTTCAAGCAAATATATTAAGAGCACCCCCTACTTTTGAAGCCCAGCCAATCATCTTATTGCCCTTCATATAAAGTGTGTTGCAGGTCACCACTTGGCATGTCCACACCATCCAGGCAGTTGTCGATGGTCTATTAACCAATGCACAACAAATCACAATCATCATCTCTGCTACAAGCTCTAGAGTCAATGTAAAAATAACCCACACTAAAAACACTGGGAATGCGTTGCCATTTCCAAATAAACTTATACCACCCATAATAACTGAACTATCTTAATTCTAAAGGAGCAAAACCAACTGGCTTCTCCCCTTCTATCACCGTCCCTTACTGTGCCCCAACACCAAAGTAACATCCGATTTTGGTATATTGTTCATCCATAGTTATAATCACTAATAGCTATTGCTGCCTTTGGGTTTGAATTCCAATTTTTACAAAGGTATAGTTTTACCAGCATCAATAGGATAGAAGGAGTCACTGTAGGACAGGATAAAGAAGTCACTACTAAGATGGTAGTACAGTCATATGAGGAGAAGGGGAAAGAGAGGATACCAAAGATGTTGGCTATTGAAGTGGGGGGCAGGAGGCCAAGAGGAAGACCAAGGGATAGGTGAATGAAGGAAGTGCACAGAAGTGGCGAGGAGAAAGGAGAGGACTGAGTCACGGAGGAGGAGGAGAGGGGGTGGGGAGAAAGGATATGTTGGAGAAGCTTACATTCCAAACAGACCTAGCCAATGGCTGGAAACTATTAATGATGATGATGATGATGATGATGATGATGATGATGATGATGATGATGATGATGATGAATAGGATATATAGATAAACCAAACAAGGAGCTCTAGCACAGATCCTCTTCTCTCATAATGTATCGAAAAAATCAGAGCATCTTCCTTTGGTAATGGGCTTGCAATGCCCGTCTCTGTTTGACAATAAGAAGGTAGTATTATTTCCAGAGGATAAAGTGCTGATTATATTACTTTCCCCTTAAAATTACACCAACCATAAAAATGACAGATGGTTCAATGTACATTCCCACATACCAGCATCAATAAAAAAACAAAGACAATATAAAGAAAAATGAATATTCCCAAGTAATTTTTTGCAATAAAATCCCACAAAAAGCATATAAAAATGTACACCTATCAATGTTAGCATGCCTCTAATTGGGATGGCACACCATAAGGACCACTAATTGAAACTGAAGTAGAGTATTCGATATACTGTATATTAAAATACTGTCCAAATTTAGGCATGAATCTTTTATAGTTAAAGATAAATCATACTATAACAAATGGGTTTCAGTTGAATGAATAAATAAATAAAATAAAATAATGTTTTATTGCATTTTCAATGCTCTTGGATAGTTCTTGGACTGCTATCCGTGAAAGAGTAGTTTTCCCCAATTTAATGTCATAAAGTTGCATGATCCCTTCTTACCAAACATACAATTTTCAGAGCAGTTATTTTAACATACCCTTACACAAGAATGTTTGCCGTAGTTTGTGGAAAGAATATATCAATTTTAAAGTGTGTGTAGGTAGGGGTGGCGGAGGTTTAATTAAGCATCTTACATTTTTTAAGGCCAAGCTATGAAATTGTGTTTGTACTTTGTGCATAAAATGTGTCTAAAATAAGTAATGTTAAAAGAATTGTGAAAGTATTCAAAATTTAGCTTGTGATAGATAGTATGTATAAAAATAAAGGATGAGCCCTTCAAATCTTCGATCTCCTAGAATCCTTAGAGATATATGAGATTCAAGAATTTAAAAAAATCTGGTCCAAGATTCAGAAATATAATTGTGATTCAAATTTTGATTGAGTTATATTTTTAGAGCTATTGTGATGCTTATTGGTGGCTTAGCTCAATATAATTATAGAACAAAACCTATCAACTAGACCAGAACCCATTAATTTACCACTTAACCCATTCCCAGGCGCAGGCGTTGAACGTCTTTGTTTGCCTGAACCTTGGCGCTGGTGTGAATCAACGTTTCATTGCAATAAGTTATTGTAATGCCATCTATCAATGAGCCACAGTACCCTTAGCCAGTCTGAATACTTCACATTGAAGCTAATAGTTGAGGCTATCAGTTCAATGCTATACTATGACTATGAATAAAGCAATAAATGAGAAAATAAGAGAGTAGTGAAAATATGTTTTGGATAAGTGTATACAAGTATAAAAAAGGCTGCCGGGTCTACACAGATAGTTGTACTACATGCACACCAGGGAATGGGTAAATGTAAACAAAATAAGTTTACTAAGACTTGGATCTGACCCATCTCTAGAAACAATATTTTCAAACTTACTTGTCTCTGTTCCAAACGCCGAACTTCATTTAACTGATCCACTGTTTCAGGTGGAACTCTTTCCAACAAGGTGAGAATAAGTTGATCATTAACTGAATTGCGCAGGTCAAAGCTTGCCCAACTTCCACGTGGAGTGTCTGCTGATTGAATAGACTGCCTAGAATCTACCTGAAAATTTTACATTATGAAATATCAATACTATTACATTCAATTATATATTAGTTTCACAATAATTCATATTGTGGCTTTTAGCTCTAGCAATAAGCCCATAGGCAAGAAAAAGGCAGAGAAAAAAAAATTGTAGTGAAGTGCTATTAATTGTAGCACAGTATATAGGAAATTATCACACCTTGTACTCTTATTCATTGGAAAGAAAACTCACCAACCTTTCTTTGACCAAACAGCTCATAACTAAATTGTTAAGGATGTTAAAAAATCAAAATAATCCATTTGTTATAAGTAATTATTTTTAGAACACTCAAACAGAACTTAACATAAGCTTGATTAAAACATAAATATATGAATATAATACAAGACATTTTTCTTCCCTAGATAGACTAAAAAACCCTTTTCACGGATTAATTACTAATTCCCTGACATTTCCAGGTTTTCCATGATTGTTGTGGCCTCTCTGATATTTTCTTTTAATTGCACATTTTGTTCATATAACTTGATAAAGTCTATGTGTTTAAGTGATGCCAAAAAAAATAAATTCTACCACAGGTAGGATATATAATCAAGTTTATAAAACATTCATCGTGACATGGCTTACTATGAATTTAGAGCCACAATGGCTTGATTAAACTTATATATTCAGTGAACATTATGTTTTAAATATTAAAATTCCCAATTAATAAAGTGTGTTGATATTTGCAGAGGCAGAAAAAACAATATTAAATTTGGGACAAATTTGTGGCATTATAGGTGATAAATTATTGACCAAATTCACTCAAGGTTATATTTTTTTTAACATCGTGTCTTACTACTCATTCAGGTGATATGATTATGGGTTAGGGGTGAGGAAGGTTGAATTTAGAATAAGTGTACCCGCATTTGCGTGGAGTGAGAGTGGGAAACCATTTAGGAAAACTACCCTAAGCAAACCCAACTTGGATTGAACCATGATCTCCCCATCATTGGAAGTCTAAGTCTATTGCGAGAGTAGCTACTTAGGGTATGCTGCCACTGAAGTGGTTAAGTTTGTACTAAAAAAAATGTAGTTTTGTGTAGCCATGAAAAATTCAGGGGTCTAGTAATAAATTACAAACTTATTCTTATCGCTATTTAAATATCCTTCCTTGACTTCCAGAGCTCCATTTTAGCCGTTTCATAAACAGTATGAGGTGTTTCTTAAACTTGATACTAACTTTGAATAGAGTATTTTCTAGAGGCGTATCAACAAACTCCTGATTATTATAGTCAACTTCAAATTCTTGCCGTGGAATAATATGTACAAGTGAATGTTTCTCTCCAGTGTGGTCACGAACACAGCTACTGCTTGAATGATGACGAAACTGATAATTTACCACCACCCAGTCTGCCGTATAAGATTGGACACAATCTTGCACATGAGGTGGTAAAACATGGCTAGAAATAAAATAATGAAAGTAAACCATTTTGTTTTTTAAAAATGCAAGTGTAAAACTGCATTAAGCAGGTATGATCCAAACCTTTTAGGCTATACAGATCTATAATGCAATACATGAGTTGAGGATTTTTGTTTCCAAAGTGGTTTTATCCCCGTTTATCAAAGGCACTGGATAATGAGTTTCCTTAAACTTAGGGATGTAGCCCTTGAACCCTTATTAGTTATTTTCTCATCATATCTCACTATCAGTTTGGGCTAAATGGATTAGTTCGTTCTAACAAACAGAAGCAGAACATAAACATCCATATAATTTTCTGAAAAAATGTTTTATACATTAATAATACGTTTTTAAAAGATTACCTGTAACTCTATAGCTTTAGTTGAGTATTAAATGTTTTCTCAATATATATATTTTCTAATTTGTTTGTGTGTCCTTAATAATTTCACAAACTATGCATAAGTCAGAATTGTAAAATAAGGAATATTAAATATATGAGTGTGTGATAAAACTAATAGTTTTATCATTTTTCTATGAAAATGTAATAAAACATTAAAAATATTTTTAAAAAATGTTCTCATTAATAAACAATCAGTGCTGTATAAAGTAAGAGCATGAGTTTGTAAATGTAACTCACGGAGATTCTTCGGGGACAACAGGAGAGAGTGTCCTTATCTTTCGAGGTACTATTCCGACCCTTATATCATTTTCAGGAAAGTCTAAAACATGATGCAAAGGATCACGGTCAAGCAACAACTGGTGTTGCTGAATAAATTCTTCATAGTCTAACGGATCAACGACATCACATAGAGACATCTGTAAGAGATAGTTATATAATCAATCAATTTAAATATTATAATTCATAAAGTAGAATTTTCCATTGAACATTTCCCTTTGGTTTAAAATAAAATGGTATTTAGTTTGAGTTTTGTTTTAAAAGAGCAACAAAATACATTTTTACAATAATTATGGTTATTACATCAATATGAGACAAATTATTTGAACTTCAACTGAAGGTTAAGTCCTGATTACTCTTAACTTCTTCCATAAATTATGATATAACAAGAAAACTGTGTGCCTCAGATTGTTGGTTCATGCCTATTACCACAAGTGGAATCTACTGTAGGACTATTCTATGCCTCGGATTGTTGGTTCATACATATTATCTAAGGGATTATTTCTCAGGTTAACATTTTGTAATAAACATAAAAATGGACTAATTATTGAAACTTGTATAGTATTTGTTTTATTATCACATACAAAAATAAGTTTCAGTACATAATCAGAAAATTCAAGAGGTCTCGTTCACATAAAGTACAGGCTATGAATGACCCAAATAAATTATACATCAAAGTTATAAAAATCCATGTTAGAAATAAACACTAAAAGGTATCATACACAGTAAGGCCAACTGACCAACAAACAAACACCTTCGATTGAGTTAGGCGCTACTATACAACTTATTAAACATGCCCCCACTTTTTTTTTTTTAACACAAAATAGATTCATAAATCAAGGCATTCTGGTGGATGGACAACTCTACCAGACCTTGTAACCATATTAGGCAGATTAGTTCCAAGAGGCATAGTATTAGTTTCTGAATTAGGAGACTGAGAAGTTGAGGCTATCATGTCCTCTGGCTTGTTATTAGGAGAGGATGGTGGTGTTACCTTTATTCCTTCAAGATCACCCATATCATCACCAAAGCTCCTCACCCTATCATGATTTTCACAGGAAATGTCATTACCAGAGTGCCTAGGCCTAATATGAAGTGAATTTCGTCTATAAAGTTTTCCTTTTATACACACCAGATATGATCTGTTTCTCAATCTCTTAACCACACTGCCCTCTTCCCAAAATCGCAGTTTGTTGTTCCAAATAAAGACATACTGCTCAGGGTTAAAAAATTGCTCTTGGGAACGAGCAGTTTTGTCATAATGTGACGATTGCCCTACTTTCGCAGTCACTGCATCATCAATAATTATTTCTGGCTTCAAGTGGCAATCCTGTACAGGCAATCTAGAATTAAGGGTGCGACTTTGAAGAAGCTGAGCAGGTGAGTATGGGAGCCCTGCCACTGGGCTATTTCTATAATCCAGAAGGAAAAGTGGAAAGTCTCCACGATCATATTGCGCCTTTTTTAACATCAATTTAACAATTCCAACCGCTTTCTCAGCCAAACCATTGCTGCGGGGATAGTGAGGACTGGAGGTTACTAATTCAATATTCCATGATTGGGCAAATACTTTGAATTCAAATGAGTCAAAAGGTTGGTTGTCAGACATGAATTGTTTGGGAATCCCAAAACGCGCAAAGATTGGTTTGAGCTTACTTATAGCAGTGGAAGCAGACTTACTCGGGACCTTCTCAGCCTCAATCCACCGCGAATGGTAGTCCACAATAACTAGATAGCTATCGCCATTATAATCCGCAAAATCAGCAGCAATTTTAACAAAGGGTAAATCAGGGATGTCATGAGGTTGCAGCGGGTCCTTTATTTTAGACCGTTGAAATCGATTGCATGTTGGGCACGCAAGTATAAAATTTTTCAAATCAGAGTTGATTCCTGGCCAATAGAAGCTGCGAGATGCTTGAGCCTTGACTTTATCAAAACTGAGGTGAGTTGCATGAAGGATCTCAAGGGTGAAACGCCTCAGTTTAAATGGAACTAGTAGACGCTCATCATAGTAAAGAAGCCCATCATGGACTGTGATGTCTTTTCTGAGGGAAAAATAGTGATTCAGCTCTGAGCAATCTGATGACAGTGACTTAGGCCAACCTTTAATGTAATAATTAAAGACTTTTCTCAAAACAGAGTCCACAACTGTATTTTCCTTGTACTTTGCAAGTAAGGATGGTTGAACATCGGAGGTTGTCCCTATAACATGTACTATGTCGTACATACTTTCATCTACAGATGGAGGAACATTTTTACAATTTCGAGATAATAGATCTGCTATATGCATGTATTTGCCTGCTAAATATTTGAGTGTGAATGAATAGGGCAATAGTTTCAGCCTGAGGCGGCGGAGGCGATTATTGGTAATTTTACCAATGGCTTTTACAATAATGGAGGTGAGTGGCTGATGATCTGAATGAACAGTTACAGCTTCATGACCATACACGAAGTTATGGAACCTTTTGAATGCAAATGAGACAGCAAGCAACTCTTTTTCCACCTGAGCATAATTTTGCTCAGTGGCAGTAAGCGATCGTGAAGCATATAAAATGGGCTTGCCATCTTGCATTAAAGTGGCACCAAGGGCATATTGACTACTGTCAGCATGTATGTTGATGGGTTTGGAGGGGTCAAAGGGAGTCAACAAGGCATGTTGTGCTATAGACTTTTTCAAAAGCTCTAACTGCTTACTGTGGGAGGAATTCCAAGACCACTCGGAATCTTTTTTTAGAAGTTCACGGAATGGGGTGCAAATATCTGACAGGTGGGGCACAAATGGTCTTAGGTAGTTGACTGTTCCCAAAATACGCTGCAAATCCTTCCTTGAAGCAGGTACTTCTATGTCCTGAATAGCCTGAACCCTAGTATCATCAGGACAAATTCCATCCTTATCAAATTCCAAACCTAAAAATTTAACTTTATCCACAAAGAATTGAACTTTTTCTGGGTTGAATACTATGTTGTTTTCACGAGCAGCTTGAGTAACCTGTTTAACTATTTTCCATAACTCTTCTATTGTGTCTGCTCCACATAAAACATCATCAAAATATACACATACTCCCCCAATATTCCCAAAGTATTTATGAGTCATCTTTTGGAAGTACTCAGGAAGTACACTTAGTCCAAATGGGGCACGTAAAAAACGATAACATCCAAAGGGGGTGCTGAATGTACATAGAATAGCTGATTCTTTACTCAATTTTACCTGGTAAAACCCATCTTTTAAATCAAATACACAATAATATTTTTTATTGCCCATTTTGGAACTAATCTCCTCGAGAGTGGGAATCAACACATAATCTCGGACCAAATTTTCGTTAAGATCTTTAGGATCTATGCACAGCCGTATGGTCCCTGTTTTATGTTTCTCTACAATAACTAGATTGTTTACCCATTCACCGGCTTCACAACATTCAATAATGCCACGCTGTTCAAGATCATCTAAATGCACCTTAAGTTTACTTAATATTTTTAGGGGAACTCTGCGGGCTGGGCTGCTTTTAGGTATAGCACCTTTTTTTAATTTTAAATCAAGAACCTCTGGAAAACATCCAAGGCCATTAAAAACATCCTGGTTTGAATTCCAGAAATTTTGAAAATCAGGTTTACTTTGAGCATTGAGAANGTTTCAGTACATAATCAG
Organism: Timema bartmani; assembly: GCA_902151455.1. NCBI lineage: Eukaryota > Metazoa > Arthropoda > Insecta > Phasmatodea > Timematidae > Timema > Timema bartmani. The sequence goes on from CABFWB010004545.1 coordinate 23,843, forward strand.
AAAATTCAAGAGGTCTCGTTCACATAAAGTACAGGCTATGAATGACCCAAATAAATTATACATCAAAGTTATAAAAATCCATGTTAGAAATAAACATTAAAAGGTATCATACACAGTAAGGCCAACTGACCAACAAACAAAGACCTTCGATTGAGTTAGGCGCTACTATACAACTTATTAAACAGTATTTAAGAAACACAATATTATAAACTTACCAACGATGAAAATCCTGATATACTGCTACCACTCTTTGTTAGACTATGTGAATATGAAGATGAAATTTGTTTCCTTACATCAGCAGCATGTTGTCTGGAAATACATTTTTACAATAAACATAAATATTAAAGAAGAAAATTTATATATATAAACATTATCATATTTTTAATTAGCATGATTTAGTGTATTAATGACTATCAATGATTCAAACTACTCACCGTGATTCTATGACAAACCATGCAGATATAAAGTTTTCTATAAACAAACATAGCAATTTCATCTTTTTAGAGTGGATTTACGGTTAGGTACATTTATTTTAGAGATGGGATGCATGAATCCCTCGAATCCTATGATATTCAAGAGATTCAAGATGCGTAAAAATCACAAAAAGTATCTCGAATACAATAATTATGACAAAATTTGACTAATTGTATTAATTGTATTAATATATTAATATATTTACCAATATCTCAGAAACTGTTGGTTTTATCAAAAATATATTTCAAATAAAAGTCTTTTATTTTTAATAGTGCTACAATTTTGAAATGATAAGTTATTTAGTATCTCAAATAGTTGTGGAGATACGAAAATTTCAGCTTCTGTAAAGTACTCTAAAAGTCATTTTCATGGGAAAATGAAAATAGCCAGTTTATTTATAATCTAAATCAACACCTAGATACAAATTTTAATCAAAATCGTTAGAGCCGATTTTGAGAAAATTGATTTTTTCTCTTTTCGCCCTTTATTAAACTACTCTTAATTTTAAGTTTAAACAGACACACAGACAGACGGCATTACAAAGACCACTTTTTAAGGTTCGGGGGGTCATGAAACGTCAACACCCATCTACATTTCGGGCTAGGATTTTTTTTACGGCCGCAATACCTTTTGTGTTAAAAATGTTAAAAAATATAAATATTTGCTTTTAGCTTAAAAGTTATTGGTTTTATAAAAATATGCTTTGAATAAAAATTTGTATCATAAATAGATCTACATATTTGTAATGATAAGTAATTTCATATCTCAAATAGTTTAGGAGATATGATAAACAAATGATAGTTTACGCACCAGACCGGAGCCCTTAAAGACATTTTGCCGAAATATTGAGTAGCCATGTTGTTTGGAATATTTATAAATCTTTAGAAATGAAATTTAATCAAAATCATTTGAACGATTATGAGAAAATCGACTTTTTCTCTTTCTGTCCTTCAGTAAACTACCCTTAATTCCAAAAACCCCTCGAGGCAACCCTATGATAACCCTAGATACCAAGTTTTAGCCTGATCAATAGAATAGTTTAGGCTCTAGTTGGAGGTACAAAGTACAAAAAGACAATCAGACAAACAGATAGACAGACAGACAAACTGACTGAAATTCAAAAACCACTTTTTCGGATTCGGGGGTTCATGAAATTTCGAGATTCATCAAAATCTCGAGTTTGATTTTTTGATGATCACAATACTTTCTCTACCTGTAAGACAGCGAGAAAGTAAAAATTGAATTGGAGTTTTTGATGGATGTCAAAAATTCATGATCCCCTGAACCTGAAAAAGTGATTTTTGCAATGCCCTATATCTGTTGGTCGTTTGTACCTTGGTCTCGAGCCTAAGCCATTTTACCAATCAGGCTAAAACTTTGTGTCTGGGGTTTTCATAGCGTTCTTCTAAGGAATTTTCAAAAATAGATATCCAAACTCTAAATTGTGGGTAATTTTCTCCTGGGTAGAAACAGAAAAGATTAAGTTTCTTAAAATCAGTTATAATGATTTTGAATAAAATACGTATTCAGGCATTTTTTAACATTACAAACAAAATGGAGATTCTCATCAACCCATGAAAATGTCTTTGAGGGTATTTTATAAAAGCGGAGTTTCCAATTTTGATAATTTACCTGTAACTCTTTGAAATATGAAACAACTTATTATTGCAAAAATATAGGACTACTGATTAAAAATAAAAATATTTTATTTGAAATATATTTTTATAAAACCAATAGTTTCCGACTTTAAGCAAAAACTTATAAAAAAATGTCAAGGTCTCTGAAATGCGGAATTGATTGTCATGCTCTTTGATATAAAGAGATGATCCTCTTTTCTCAACGTTTCTGTAACAATGTACATTATTTCATTTAGGGCCACAGCGCACTGGGCGACCAGCCGTGCTACCCACGACCAGCGAGAATTCTTGTGGTAAAAGTGACAGTGCGCAATTGATTGTAGTGACCAGTAGAATAGTGAGCGGCGTGCAGGCTACCAGTTGGCCAACTGGACAAATCCATTAGAAATTAGACATTGGTCTGTCGTTTCCTTGGCTGTGGAGCAAGTCGCCGGTGTCTAAAAGGTCACAGCGGCTGGTTGTGCAACCTGGTCGCCCAGTGTGTGGTGGCCCTTATATTCTTTGATAGAATGTTATGCTCTTTTTTCTATTATGTTTCTGCAATAATGTATATTATTTTATTTCACATATCTTACAAGCTTTCAGTAAAAACCCGCCTCGGTGGTGTAGTTGGCTAACGCGCTAGTCGTGTTGAGCTTTACCGCCGAGGACGGGGAGATCGAGGTTCGAATCTCGGTCCGGTGAACTGGGGGTGGTTTTTCCTAAATGGTTTTCCACTCTCCACTCCACGCAAATGCGGGTTCACTTCCTCTGAATTCAATCCTTCCAATTCCTAATCCATTAGTGTAATTAGTACTTAAGCGTATAACCCGAACGGATAGTAAGACGCGGTGCTAATTATTATTATTATTATTACTTTCAGTAAATATCTCCATTCAAAGGTAAAGTAGCAAAAAGTATTTGCGGTGCACTGTACCATTTATTTAATTGAATTCTGACCCTCTTGGGTGGTCGCATAGTCTAAGGCATCAGTCTTGCAATAGATTATATTGAAGATGAAAGGGAGATTAGAGTTTGAATCCTGATTGGCTGTATCGAGTTTTTTTTTACTAAATGGTTTTCCAATTTGATCCCATGCAAATGTGGGTACACTACCTCTAAATTCAACCTTTCCCATCCCTAATACATTAACTTTTTTAATACATTTGTGTACAGCTCAAATGGGTATTTGACTATGGTGACCAAATAAATCTAGGATACATAAGGCCTATTTATTTATTTTAGTATGTAATGATTATGTCAAAGTGACAGATGCAAATTTATAATTTGGCATATGAATGTATAAAAGTAATAATTCTGGATAAAGGCAATAATGACGAACTATGAAAACTATTGTTTGAGTGTGACTTTTTAAACTATGGAAGCTAACATAAAGAAAGATGTCACATTTGTGAATAGAATTCTTAAAACTTTTTTTCCCCATATTTGCTAGGTGGGCTTTCTTTTCTTAAACTCAGCTTTCTATTTTTTTAAAAAAAGGAAAAAAAAATATTATTTTTACTTAACACTGTTATAGTTAATATTATAAAAAAAAAAAAGCTGTTTATATGTCTACTGGGACTATTATATTAATAAATTAAAAAATAAGATGCGAAAGTCTACAGCAACCCCGCATTTAACATCTTGTTTTTAATTAGGGCCTTGTAATTTCCATTCAACATTCTAATGTGAGTTTCCTCATAAGAGACATTTTAATTATAAAACTAAACAATCAAAATGTTAATAGGTGAGGTTTGTCTTTTGTAATTAATAACGCCATAAGGTTATTTTTTTAAAAATATATTGTTTCTCAAAATAAAGAATAAACGTCCTATTCCTCATCATCGTATAAACATTTAACCATTGTGCTTCCTCGTTGTGTCAAAAGCAGGAATATTTCATAGAGGAGGGGGATTTCTTGACATTTTAATGTTGACATAAAATAGTAATTAAAATATTTCTTATCAATGAATCCTAGAATATTTGTTTGTTTGTAAACATAGTTTTAATTCTTTGTTTACACATGGCAGATACCACTTACTGTTAGATCAGAATGTTATTGAATTACACTGTAGCATTTATCTAATAACTTACTTGGACAACTTCTGTGCAAAAGCACGCTGTACAGAAGCCATTGTTTATGATTTGCCGGCGGTACAGTTTGCTATTGTCATAAAGCATACCCGACCCCCCCAAGGGGTTTTGAATCATAGATTAAGCTTCTACACTTGACAGATCAGTTATTTACACACAGACGATAGGTACATATTGAGTTAACATGGTGGTAAGATATCTTCCGCGATTGTGTTGCCCTCTATAAAATTTACCGTGAACCAAAAACAACGTAGAGCACCGATCTCGGTGACGCAGTCCAATTGATTGTGCAGCTTTTAGTGAAAACATAGATATTTTGGGTGAATTATTTCCACATATAATTATTAGACGTAATCAAAAGGAATTATAAAGTTTTAAAATAGCGAAAAATGTATTATATTGTTACTTAATATTTATTTTTCTTTAAAAATGTGTGTTCACTATGTTGATTTTGAAATGCTTATAATATGTACCAAGATCACTATCAACTTAACGTGTACGTAACGTAAGAAGCATGGTTTGCTATCAATAATCAGTTAATGTAACTTAACAACTCGAGCAAAACACAGCCAATTAATTTGAATAGTTTGAACACAAATTGTTCACTGGAAATAAATCAAATTTAGTGGGTTTATTAGGCTTAAAATACTTTCAATAGAAGCTTACTGGCAATACAAAATTAAGTTTAGGCAGAATCCACGAAGTTAACTTGTTCACGAGACGTAGACTTAGGAACTATACAAAAGAAAGCGTCTGCACACCATAAAGAAACAAATGAACTAATAAATAATCAAATATCCGTGTTGGACGTCGCTCGCAACATGATTGGATGACAGGAACACGTGGTTCACCTCGCTTAAAGGAAAATATCTCTCCCGGGAAAAATCTAACGTTAAGTGAACCTTACATCAGCATTGTGCACCGTAATGGTTTCCATTTAAAAACACGAGTAGAACTTTTGCATTACGTTACGTGAACGCTAAGTTGATCGTTAACCCCGCATAGTGAAACTCAGGAGAAATATAGATTATTTTATACACTGTGTTATAACTGTGTCCTCATCATTGTCATATTATTAAAATTAACAGCCCATGTTGTTTCAATTCAACCAAAACCAAACCCTTTCATTGTTCTATGTATTATGCAACTTCAGCTATTCATTAAATAAAAAATTTAAATAACAATGTTTGGTAACCAAATTGTTATGTACAGTACATCATTGAGCTTCAAAAATACAAATTGTAAATTTCATTAGACTAGCATTATATAGTATTAAAAAAATCGTAATAAACATTTTGAAAATAATCCAATATTACCAATAATTTGTAGGAAAAACATAAGTTTTCCCAACAGAATTAATTAAACTTTACCTTAATCAATCAAGACACTTTTGTACCCTCTTGAATCTCACTAATCGTTCGGGCTACACGCATATATATTAAATGTGCTAATGTTGTAGGGACGACCGCGCTAGAATTGAAAGGAAATGCACCCGAATTTGAGTGGAGATATAGTGGGAAACCATAAAGGAAAATTCAGCCTCAGTACATCCAACTGGCTTTCAAACCCCGCTCTCCCCATCTTCAGAAATTCATCCTATTGTGGGATATAAATAGAGATAGGGTAAATTCGGTTTTGCGAAAAACGCGAAAAAAAAAGGGGGTCGAAAATAGGGTATTTATAAGTTTTCTTTGCGTTTCATGGCATTTGAAAGTGTTTAAAGCGATTCTTATTTCGCGAATTAACGCGAAAAACGTGATTTTGAGAGTATTTTAGCTAAATTATTCTATTTAGCGAAATAGACGCGAATTCCCTGAAAATGCTGTGCATTTAAATAAAATGCTGAGAATTTCTTTGCCAATATTTACTATCTTTGACTTGCACATTTGTTTGAACTGATTCAACGACACCAACTATTTACGATACCAGCTATTTACTAAACTATTTTTATTTTTGTACTGTAGGCTACAATGATTTTTTGACGTTACACATAGGTGTAAAATAAATGATGCCAATTGAAGTCATTTAGCATTCTTCTGTTTGTGTTTGACACAATCTTACAGTCCTTCCTTATTAATTTAATATTAATTATTTATAATTATAATCTCTCACATGAAAATAATTGCAAACGAAGGTTAAAATACCCTTCGTATTAATGCATACATAAATTTTATCATAAATCCTTTGTATAGGCCCTAAAAACATTGACGAAAGACATTTTTACCTATTTTGCTACAAAATGATAAATTATGCCACAAAACGCTAAATTTCCAATAATTAATGCTAAAAAAAACTGAAAATTAATGCTATTTTACCCTATCTCTAGATATAAACCTTAGGTCAAGGGTCTTCAACCTTTTTTATGCTCCAGGACCACAGTTTCTGTCTCTTGTTGGCTCACAATACTGTACCGACAATATTAGAATTGAATATAACATATTAAAATATTCGTTTAGATCATTCTTATGCATTTCTACTCACACTAGGAATCAGGTCTGTCTGCGACAGGTTCAATTTTAGATTTTTCATAGAAGGACGTATGGCCACCCTAGATATATTAGGGAAAATTGTCATCCCTAGACCAAATGCTGATTCGACCTCTCAAGTTCACACTAGTCAATTAGTAGGTTTGACCCAAATAACTGTACAATATATGAATATTGTACTGTATTATTAATAATTGATCCATTATAAAACAATAATATACCGTAACACTTTTGCATGTTTTCAAGAACATTGGAGAAACTATTATTATAGCTTTCACCTCGAATGAATTTAAAAATAAGTTGATAATAGTTTATAGTTTATGTTCGACACGCGTGACCTGGTGGTCTAGGTGTAAGATGTCAGACTTCTGTGCTGGGGGTCCGGGGTTCAATCCTTGGTCTTGGCACAGATTTATATGATTGCCAAACCCTTCCCTCACATCTGACAAGACGTGTATTAATCACAACTTGTGAATGTGTGGAGTGCCAGGCCTCCACCGTGGTTCGGATCCCACGTTAAACTGTAGGTCCTCCATTTCATCTCACAATCACCCTACCATTACACATTAGCGTAAGTGCGTATAACCCGAACGGGTAGTAAGACGCGGTGCTAATATTAGTAATATGTTCGACACCTTGGTTTAATCAGTAGTGCGTCGTCATTCTGTCTGACTAAGGGTACCCATGTGGGGGGAGGATTGGGTTACCATCCTCTGGTGGATGTGCCACAGGCCCCTCCCCATTCTAGAGAGAAAAATTTCAGGAATTCAACCTTGCGGGAGGGAGTTTTAGAGCATCTAAACATGATTCTGAGCTAAATATTTTCTGGAAAATTAACCAATAATAAAATCTAGTTGTGGTCTAGTGGACCCAATGAAAAGAAACATTATTTTTTTTACAAGGTTATTGAACAAAACAAAATGAAAAGAAAACTGTTGAAGAGGGAATGGGAGGAAATATACATTTTATCATTTTTATCTTTTAACTCGGATATTGATGATTCAAAGTTGTTGATAGCAAATTGTAGCCAAATAATAGATACACAATTTTATATTTTCATCAAAATTAACAAAAAAAAGAAAGTAAATATTGTATGGTGATAAGGGGGGCTGGAGCTCCCCTTAGCACCCATTTATGGGCACCCATGTGTCTTACCTCAGTATCTTCATTTCGAGAATTCTTGAAGCAGTGGCGTAGTCCTGAAAAACAAAAAAAAAGGTAGTCGGGTGGACGTTCTAACAGTTCCAATTAACTTAATATTCAAATATAATTTTGATCTTACATTTAGCATGCATATATATATATGCTGAATGTAAAATCAAAATTAGGAAACCCGATTCGGTGGCCGCATAGTCTAAGGCGTCACTCTCGCAATAGACTAGACTACCTAAGAAGGAGAGATCGTGACTAGGTCTAGGTCTGATGTACTAAGGGTGATTTTTCCTAAATGATTTCCAACACTTTATCTTTCTCTCTACACGCAAATGCGGATACACTTCATCTACATCCAACCTTCCTTATCCCAAACACATTAGCGAATAATTCAGATGTGTTGTTGCCAAACGATTGTGTGAGGTTATTTAAAATTATATTAATTTATGATTTTTATTTTGAGAATAGTTGTTAATTATTCGTAACCCGCCTCTGTGGCGTAGTTAGCTAGCGCGCTAGCTTCGTGTTGAGCTAGACTGTCGAGGACAGGGAGTTCGAGGTTCAAATCTCGGTTGGGTGAACTGAGGGTGGTTTTTTCTAAATGGTTTTCCACTCTCCCTCCACGCAAATGTGGGTTCACTTCCTCTGTATTCAATGTCCCAAATTCCTATCTCATTAGCGTAATTATTACTTAAGCGTATAACTCGAACGGGTAGTAAGACGTAGTGCTATATATATATTAGTGGGAACTTTCATGGATTTTTCCCACGCAAATTAAAACTTTCTGTTTCTCGGCTAAAAACAAAAATTATTTTAATAAACAGTAATTTACTATCCCAATGACAGGGAGACCGGGATTCGAATCCCGTTTGGGTGTACAGAGGGTGGTTTCCCCTAAATAGTTTTCCAATCTCTCAACGCAAATGCGGCCACACTTGCTGTAAAATCCAACCTTCTCTACATATGCGTGCAAACCGAACGGGTATTACGTAAAACGCACTGCTTAAAAACCTCTAATATATTAGGGTTAAAGAAGTTTGAATTTAGAGGAAGTGTACCCGCATTCGTATTGTTGGAGAGTGGAAACCAATTTAGGGAAAAGTACCCTCTGTAGACCCAACCAGGATTTTAACCCAGACTTCCCCGTCATAAGCAGTCGAGTCTAATACGAAACTGACATTTTAGATCAGGGTGCTTAATCTCATGTTGCACTAGACTGCCGAAGACGGGGAGATCGGAGTTCGATCCAGTCGGGTGCACTGAAGGTAGTTTTTCCTAAATGGTTTACACTTTCCCTCCACGCAAATGCGGGTGCATTTCCTCTAGATTAAACTTGCCCGATTCCTAATCCATTAGTGTAATTAGTACATAATTGTTCAACCCGAACGGGTAGTAGTAGGACGTAGTGCTAAGAAAAAAGACCAGGCTGCTTACTTTTTTTTTTATCCCAAGAGCTAAATCTGATAAACAGTTTTCCCCGCGGGCCGAAGATATATTTAGTAATATCATTTAATTAATATTGGCCTACCAACAACACTTGATTAACAATTATTTTCAATACTAACTTATAAATAATTAGTATTTTTATTTGGTAGAAGCTTTCAAATTTTATTGTCAAATAAAAAAAATTATTTATCTCGCAAAAATGTTTTGTGAAATATCCACGCGCACACACTTTCTCAAAACAACTTACTTAGCATTATAAATATATACTTATAAATAATTTTATTAATCAAATAAATTCATAATAAAATGCAATCATGACCTTTATAATTTAATATTTATATTTGACTCATTAGCTATTTAACATCTTCCACCAAGGATTTCCCTTTAATTATCTTCCATCAGACTGTGACGGCCACATTTTCAGTGAGCGTGGGACAACAACAATAATTGTATCGATACCTTACTGTCGATATCACATTCCAAACTGCGATTGCTCGTGACTCCAAGAAGAGCCGGACAGGTAGGTTGAGAAAGTCTCAGTTAGGGTTGGAAAAAGATCGTAGTCTCTCGTCTCAGTCTCCCGTCCCTAGAGCGCAGTGTAAAGAGAGAGAGAAAGAGAGAGTCAGGCAAGGCAAGGCAAGGCAGGGGATGTCGCGTGGCCGGCACGCGTGTACCAGGGCAGCACGCATGCGCAAGAGCGTGTGGGAGCTAGAGTAGGTATATAATCCCACGAGTGATGGTCCGTGCAACACCGGCCCGACAGTTATTCAGCATATTAGGGGAGGGTTGAAGACACCTCCGAGATCGCTTATGAAATCAATCAATAACTAGCTCTCTGGTCAGTTGATGTCCACCAGAAAGTAAGCTCACCATTCAACCCTATCCTGAGACACCTCCATCTAATCCCTAACCCGACACACAACCTCCTTCAAATATATTTTCATATCATTCTCCCATCGACGCCTCAGCCTACCAAAGGGTCTGGTATCTTCAGGTTTCCCAACTAAAAAGTTGTGTACACGCCTGTCACTACCCATACGCACCACATGACCAACCCACCTTATCCTGAATGCCTTGATTATCATCAATATATTTGGAGATCCATATAAACCACGAAGTTCTCCAATATGTAACATTCTCCATTCTCCTCTTTGTTCATCCCTCTTAGATCCAAATATATTTCTCAGCAATTTGTTCTCAAAAACTCTCAATTTTTTTTCATCTAAGTACAGAATGATTGCTAACACTTCACATCCGTAAAAAAACCACGGGTAGGAAACTAGTTGCAAAAAAAAAAAAAACTTAGCAAAACCAAAAGTGTACACTTTTTGTTGCTTTTTATTTGTTTGATCTAAAACTACATTTTTGAAGAAAAATATTTTTTCCGTGACCACAGCTTGGGTTTATAGGAATTGCGCTAGCTCTTCGCTGGAATAAATAACGGATGATCTCAAAGGGATGCGGGGCTTAGAAGGAATGTATAGGGTTGGGGTGTGAGTAGGTGAGAGGTAAAATACTTACGGTGTAGCTTATCTTGTCAGACTCAAAATTTGTCTTTTGGGACCGAGTCAGGCGTGCTAGCCATTCGTCTGTCTTTGTAAATATGAAAAGCATAATCACTTAGTATGTCAGAGACTTTTTAAAACTGTACAGCCGATTTGAAACAAAAAAACAATTACAAAATACATTTATTGAGTCAAAATAAACATAGCTCATAGTTTTTGTACAGTATGTTACTAATTTTTACAAAATATTTAGACCTATAGATAAATTACAAATAAACTAGAAAACTATCAATCTTCCGTAATATAGACTTACTACATAAATAAATGAAGTCAGCTTTTTATTTCAAAATATTCTTTAATACCAATAAAGGTATTCCCAAATAGAATGTTCTTTATAATTTTAAAACATAATTATTTTAATTTTCTAGTGAATCTACTACTATAATATACAATCTACAATCTAAATTTATATCTGACAACTAGAAGAGTTACTAGATTTACATTCCCGTTTTCATACATCAATCCACATGATCTGCGTAGCAGCCACTTTTGATACTTATATATTATCAATACCTATAAAATAACATTTATGATTTATTAAATGGTTTTCAATGTTGGCCACTAATATATGTATATGTTACAGGAAAAGTAGATTGTTAGGGAGAGTTGACTCGGCCTAGGTAAAGTCGACTCTTACTAAAAGTATCAGTAAAAGTTGATAGAGAATAAACAGATCAACTTTTCCTAGGAAGAATTAACTATGCCTGCCGTGGTTTAGTAAAAGTTGATTCCGCGATGTTGCTCTCCACATGCGACTTCGCGCGCACATCTTTGTTTTGAATGTCCCAGCTCTATTTGTTTACTGTTGTTGTTAGGTTAGGTTAGTTAGGTTAGGTTAGGTTAGGTTAGGTTAGAATGCAAATCCAAGAAGTGCATATGTAAGAAGAAAGATGTGCTCTGCAACTCAAAGTATCACAAATCTTTACCTTGCTGTAATAAATAATAAATATTTATATCTCTCTTTGTATCATAAAGGTTTTGCTTTTTCATTTGTTTTTTATTAGGTAGTAGACCATTTCCTTGCAAAAAGTCAACTTTTACTAACTCAAGGTAGTAAGAGTATACTTTCCCTATGTACGGTCAACTCTGACTAGTAAATGTTGATCGAAATTCATCACTTTTCGCTTTTAATCAACTTTTACTAAAAGGACCAGTAAGAGTCGACTCGGCCTAGGTAAAGTCTACTCTTACTGGAGAATTTACTTTTCCTGTAACATATATATATTTTTTTTTCTAAAAGGCCCTGGCTATGAAAAATGAAACGTGATACTTTTCAAAATCCCTCTTATAAACCTGTTTTGGTTCTAAGCCCTTTAAGTTCAACATTTCATATTCTGAAAAAACAGTATATATAATTTAATTTATGTTAAATATTACACCTGTATACGGGAACCAAGCCACTAAGCCAATAGTGCCGTGTTCGATTCTTGTGTCCAGTTTGTCATTTTTCAACGTACGTTTATAAATCATTACCAACATGTTGTACAATTGAAGCGTTTAATATAATTGACTATAAATTACCCACATCTGTGGTAAGAGATGTCGGCCTCTTGTCTGTTTTACTTGTCACAGTGAGGTCAGGGTTTGAAATCTAGTTAGGTGTGTTTAGGTACATTTTATTCAAATTATTCCTCATTCTTCTTCCATGCAAATGCGGGTGTACGTTCTCTAACCTACCATACCTTCCTCATCCCGAAACCCTTAATGTAAACAAACATATAGCTCAACAGGTAGCATGAAGTGATGAAAAAAGGTGTATTCTAAATTAGTGTCGCTACAGTAAATTTTTAGTCCCAAAAGAGTAGGTTTACTTTTATTTTAAGCATGGAACTTAAATATTTAAAAATGTATAAAAGATCAATACAAACCAAAGGTGATAAAAAAAAAAAGCGTAAGCAACCAACGCATTGGTATAAGAGGTCAGTAATAAAAACCAAAGCTTAGTAAAACAAAGATTAATATAAATAAACTAAAAGCTAGTACATTGGCATTTAGGAGTTCTCAAAAACATAAAAACCTCATATTAAAAAACTTTAATATATTTTAATTAAATCAATAGCTTCATAAAACTCGCTTGTCTCAGATTAAATCAATAGCTACATAAGACTCGCTTGTCTCAGATTAAATCAATAGTTACATAAGACTCGCTTGTATCAGATTAAATTTTTTTAAAACTGATTATAAAAACCGTTCAAATTAAATTATCAATAACATTATTTTATGGAACACAAATATTAAATATGAACTAACTCAATAAATTATCAATTAACCTGAATCTGTGGCCCCATGGTAGAATTTCTCCAAGAAAATGCGGGTACATTTCCTTTTACATTAAAACTTACTCATCCTTAACTTATTAGCGTAATAGGTAACTGTGAATAGGCTTTTAGCCCGAACGGGTAGTAAGACGCGGTGGTAAATTAGAAAGAAAAAAGAATCTTATTGAATTATATACATTGTTTTATAAATTTAATATGTATAAGATTATAAAACAATGTATATAATTCAACAAGATCCTGATAAACATTTTGTAAATAGGATTTTGATTTTAAAAAAATCTATCACCGGGTCTTACTACTCATTCAGGCTATACGCCAATGTACTAATTACGATAATTATTTAAGAAAAGGAATGTACCCTTATTTACGTAGAGGGAGAGTGGGAAACGATTTTGTAAAAATCACCTTCAGTACACCCGATCAGGATCCAAACCCCGATCTCCCTGTCATCGTCAGTCTAGTCTCACATAAGAATGACGCCCTAAACCACGCGGTCGCCGAAGCAGGTAACAATGATTTTAACATAGTAAATTATATAAAAAAAAATTGTAAGCTTAAACCGTGATAAACTTCAAACTAAACTAATAAAAACTAAAAGCTTCCTGGTTGTTAATAAGAGGGAGAAAGACGACCACTAGTGACGTCATGCGAGACGGAAATTCGGCCACCATTCCCTTGTAAGAGCACTGTGTTCTGTGACTGTCACGACAGCTGTTGACGAAGGTAAAGTGAAGCAAGGTGCAAAACACGGAGTGCAGCAACAGGGTTTTAACTCGAGGGGTACAGAGGGGGAGGAGAACATCTGGAAATGTGCAAAGCCGGGCTACCTCTTTTTCGTGGGAACGTAAATATCTAACTTATCCCACCATTACGCGCGTGCGCCTTGCGCCCTTCATAAGATGACGTCACTTGGGGCTGCAGGCAGGGAATCTAGTGTCAAGTGGGGGAGATAGAGTAGTAAGGTACACTATCGCAGATGAGGTTTCGTTTCTAAATTTAATATTGATTATAAATTAATCAGAAACTCGAATATAAACCATCCCAGATGTAAAATAGCTCGATTATAGTATAATCTGAATATAGACTATCCCGGATGTAAAATAGCTTGACTATAGAATAGCCCGAATATAGAATGGCATGAATATAGAATAGCCCAAAAATAGACTAACCTGAGTATACAATAGCCCTGATAATGAATAACCTGAATATATAATGGTCCGGATATAGAAAAGGTAGCCCAAATTTAGAATATAATAATACTAAAATAGAATAACCCTAATACAGAATAAAATAACCCAAATCTAACGTAACCCAATTATTTTCAAAAGTGTAAAATAACTGTTTCTGAAATACTCGATTCAACTAATTATGTATAACAATTTTGAAACAATTATCTTTAGTGTTACCAACACTTATAATTTATATTATCACAATTATTCACTTACCCACACAGGGGGTCAAACAGTATAAGGTGTCAGGCTCTCGCAAGATACTGAATTGCAGATGATGGGGAGATCCAGGTTCGTATCCCGACTGGGTGAAATGAGGATGGTTTTGCAAATTTTATTTATCTTCGAAGTTTTACTTCCCCCTCTACACGTCAACATAAGCACATTTTCTTTAAATTAACCCTCCCTTTAAATCCTTAAACTAACTCACTAGCCGCCTTGGTGATAACGTAATAATTATAAAATAATAATCATTTAATTCCAATGTATTATTATTAATATTATTATTTATCACAGCATATTATTACCTGTTAAGGTTATAAACATATATGATAATTACTCTAATGGGGAAGGGATTAGTAAGGAAGAGTTTTAAAGGTAATCTACCCACATTTACACGGAAGGAGAGTGGGGAAACATTTAGGAAAAATCACCCTCAGAAGACCCGACCGGGATTCGAACCCTTATCTTCCCATCATCTGCAGGCCAGTCTAATAAGATAGTGACGCCTTAGACCATTCGGCCACTGAAGCGGGTTATTATGTTATTACTTAATTATTGATCATTGATATTTTAAAATAATAACAATTATTATAGAGTGATAGTTTTTGGTTGTAAATATTTCAATTAATCTTTTGGGGAAGAATTTCACAGAAGGATGTTTAATTTAAGCGAAATTTTGACATTAAGTTAGTGAATTTTGGGTCGAACTCTCAACTAATGAGTGCTAGAATTCGACCAGTTTGAGAAATAAAAATTAGCTCTCCTTTCTGCTTTACTAAAGATAAAAGAAAAAAAGCCGTGTGTCTGTAGGATTATTTAAAAAACAGCAACGTGTTTTTCAATATTTTTTTTTTTTTTTTAAAAAGGAACTCATTCATATTGTTTTGTAAAGAGTCAAATGCGTGTACGAAGCTTAGTCTAGTTTTCGAAGTAACCAAGTTTTTCGACCAGTTTTTCTTTTTTTAAGCGTCCCAAATATGTTTCATTATCATCTATCTTTGGATAGTTTCCATCCATGCGTTATACCGGCGTCCACGTGAATGAACACAGACTATGGGAAGACAAGTTTAATGTCGTTGTTAAAACCGAGTCATAGCGTACCACGTACAATGTCTCATTTATTTTTATTTTTTTAAAACGTAAACTTGCATTAAGGGTGCGCTGCAATATGTCGTTCATTATTTCCCTTTAGGGTGAAAAATTTGTTAAGTTTGGTATAGTCAATACATAAAAAAAAGTACACAGATTATAAACACATACATCTATATATTTTTGTAAAAGAGGAATTTTGTAAAAGATAAATTGAATTCAGGACGTTAGACTTTAGAAGTCAATGCAAAACACAATGAACGTAAAGCCATCCACACAATACAGATTTATATAATTTACTATATTTAGCCGTGTACACAATCTTTTAAAATGTTCCATCCATAAATGTAAACTAAGCTTGAGTGAGATTCTACTGAAAGTACTTGAAGCCTAATATTTTCATTTTAGTGAATAATTTGTGTTCAAATTGTTCAAATTAAATGGATATGTTTTGCTCGAGTTATTAAGTTACGTTAACTGAATATTGATAGCAGACTATGTTTCTTATGTTACGTTAAGTACTCGCTAAGTTGATCGTGATTCCATCTATAAGTATTTTAAGGTCAAAACCGTGAGAACATTAAATAAACCAAAATAAATTTTAAGTAACTTTCTATTATATTTCTATCACTATTTTAACTTTATAATTTCGTTTGATTCCGTTCAGTAAATATGTGAAAAGAATTCATCCAAAGTATTTATAAATATTTTAGAGTTCTAGTGAAAAGAAATTATTTTTTTCTATTAGATGATGTTAAGAATACCGCCTCCCTTATACACTATTCCTGACTTTGACATTTACAATAGCTACTTTTATACCATAATGGTTAGATAACGTTTATGCTTTCTTTTGAGAAACTTTATTAAAATACAAAATTACCTCACGGTGCTATTAATTACATAAGACACAGACGATACCCACTAGAATATTTTAATTGGTTAGTTAAATAATTAATTAACTACCATAATTCAAATGTCTCTATCAGAATACACACATTACAAAGTGGCATAAAAATAACTAGTCCCTAAATGTATTAGTCCATCCAAATTTGAATTTTAATTAAATTTGAATAAACTTGGAAGATTAGGTTAAGTTTGTTTGATTAAGTTTTGATTATAAACACACAAAATATTATTTTTATCTATTTGTTAGGATTTTAAGTTGGCGACTTTGTAGCTATTGTCCAATACTTTTTTGTTGCGTAATTACTAATTGAGTTTATGTAAGAGGGTTAAATAAAGATATGTGTTTAGAATTTGATTAATATTATTAATTCACTAAACGATCTAGATAGAATCTGTGTTGGGTGGAGGGAATAAAGAACTAGATTATATCCCATTTGCAAGATTTGAGTTTGTCACGAAAAAAAACCAAGCTGTTCAAGGCATGGCAGTTGTATACTTTTGAGTCTCACGATTACCCTGTGAAATAGTTGAGCCAAGCAAATATTCTCTAAATTATAAATTCAATAGTCCTAGTATATAATTGTCGGCTTTTTTTGTCTCTAATATTAATAATTATTATAGTGTTTAGAACTATAACATATTATTTTATCTTTTTTTTTTCTAAATAAAGCGTAAACTTTTTTAACCCCAGTAAGGAAATTTTATAAAAATAAGGAAAGATACACTAATTAAATGAAAAGTGAGTTAAGAAAGCCCACCTAAAGAAAGTGAAAGAAACCTTTGAATAATATTACTCCCAAATGTGACATCTTTCTTTATGCTAACTTCTCTTTAGTATAAAAAGTCTCACTTCAAACAAATTTTTCTTATTTCATCATTATTTCCTTTATTCAAAATTAATTCTTTCGTGAATTCATATGCCAAATTATATATTTGCAGCTGTCTAGTTTGACATAATATTTGCTGATAAAATAAATAAATATGTTTGCTAGATTTTGTGGTCACCACATTTAAATACCCGTTCGAGCTGTATGTATATGCATTAATCACGCTAATGTGTTGGGTATTAGAAACGTTTAATTTAGAGGAAGTGTACCCCCATTTGTGTGGAGGGAGAGTGGAAAACCATTTTGGAAACCCCCCATCAATACACCCGACTGAGACTCGAACCTTGATATCCCTGTCATCGGCAGTCTAGTCTAAAATAAAAGTGACGCCTTAGAATATGCGGCCACCAAAGCAGGTTGGGGATTATAAATATTAGATTTCAACACATACATAATAAATACACGATAACTTCCCGCTAATAGGGCGTAAGTTAATCATTTGAGTAAAATAATTGAAAAAACAAAAACATCTCGGGTAAAAATGTATTGTTGTCGAAAGGAAAAATTTCAATAGTTTTTCCACTTTACCAATTTTAAGTAATAAATTCAAAAATCTAAATAAATAGATAATAAATTAAACAACGCATACAATGTAGATATTTTTATTGTCATTTTTGAAATTTCAATTTTAACATATGAGATCACATATACATCAAGTTTAATGTCTAAGGGGAAATCATGAGCTATTGAAAAATATATTTCATTATATTCTTAGTAAATAACATTTTAGTTTTATAAGGTTTAAAAACATTTGACTCACAGTTGATTAGGTAAAAAAATACTGCTTATTTGTATAAGATACTTAATACATATTTTCAGTTTTTCATGAATACATTATCACATTTTTTTTAAAGAAGGCACGTATTTTTAGATATAATATTTTCTTGTATGAAATTCGTGCAGTTACTATTTCTATAGTTACATTAAAATAGTTTTTCTGTCAAGAGGGCAAATATCATAAAGAAGCACTCTTTTACAAGTGAAATATAAAACGTTTTAATTGAAAACTTTATCTTAAGAGGCCATCTTATCTCAATGATAACATCTAACTTAAGAAGATAACACTGTTCTGTGTGTAATTTGGTTAAAAGATCGACACTGCAACTAAATTACATATGTACAGTTATTTTACATGTTAAAAATACCAATGTTTTGCTTAGTTAAGTGCAGTACATTAAAAAATAAGCCCCGTATTTCACCTAAAAGTAGATATTTAATATGCTTGAATCATTAGAAAGTGGAACTTCCTGATCTTAATGGGCTTTTAATGGGCTTTTAACTATATATATGTTCCCTTACCCCATTTTTTATTAGAAATTTGATTCACGCATTCAAGAAATGGAGGCTGATTGCTACCATAAATCTGGTGTGGTAGGACCCTCACATATATATACTGTATATATATATAAAAAGAAACTGATCGAAACTTAAAACATTATATAAGTATACTTTTTTTTACTAATTTGAAGTGGATAGAACAGCTTTCGTTTTGCCTTCACTGCTAATAATGTGTTTCAAATCAAAAATATCTTCGAATAATATGAAATAAATTGTATACATTATTTTTAATTGATTCCACAAAAACTTAAATAAATAATAAAATAAGTACATTACATAATAGTGTAAAATATAATAAAGTTAAATATAACAGATTTTTCATTTCAAACAAATAATGAAATGAATGTCTAAAATTTAGACTTTAAATAATATATGTACATAAATTTAATAATATGCTTACCGTTACACATATTTTTATAAGGGTAACTGAAATTGAGAACAAATGATAAAAAAAACACGTTAGAAATATTAAAACAATTAAATAGTATGACTAGATATCACATCTATTGTATAGCTTTGAAAATAAACTTGGCACAAAAATATAATTTCTTCTAAATGCCTTATCTTTAGTGATTATTTAATAAAAATAAAAGGTCTGTAGACTTTATTGGATATCCAAAAATGTTTAACAGTGATCTAGCAATGCAGTTAAAACTAAATTAATAAACATTAAAAACAGTTATTGTAGGTATAAACTTACAAAAATATTACTTTTTTTTTTTTTTAAATAAATTATTTTTCTTATTTATTTTTAATTCCAAAAAATTACTAGT
>CABFWB010004546.1:6078-38952 GCA_902151455.1 Timema bartmani
GGGGAGGGGGGGGGGGGGTTGGGACTCCCCATTTTCACAAAGCCTCTCACTGTCCTGTTGTAGGTCACACATTGTTGGAGCTGGTGGAGATAGGCTCGGAAGGCGGGTCGGAGAGCTACGGCGGCGCAGCGGGGACGAGTTCAACCGCCGCCACTACCAGCAGTAACCTTTTGAGGAGGGCCTTGGACCATCGCACCAACAAAGCCAACGCTGCCAAGCACCATCGAAAGCTGGGGAGTCCCGAGTGCACCAAGGTGGCGCTGCTATGCTCTCTCTACCAGACGGCACTGGGGACGCTCACCCAGCTGCGGCTCGACATCCTCACAGGTCGGGAGCCCAACTCAAGGGTTTTTTGGTTGATCTTAAGTTTCAAGGGCACCACACGAGGTAGCAAACATCTTCTCGTTACCCGCCTCTGTGGCGTAGTTGGCTAACGCGCCAGTCGTGTTGAGTTTTACCACCGAGGACGAGGAGATCGATGTTAAAATCTCGGTCGGGTGAACTGGGGATGGTTTTTCCTAAATGGTTTTCCACTTTACCTCCACGCAAATGTGGGTTCACTTCCTGTAAATTCAACCTTCCCCATTCCTAATCCATTTAGTATAATTAGTACTTAATCGTATAACCCGAACGGGTAGTAAGATGCGGTGCTAAATATTAATTAATTAATAATCTTCTCGTTCATTACTTGCTGCAGAGTGGGCAAAAGCTAAAGTACAGACTAGGAGAGATCTCCAAGGATATGTCTAGTAATTATATATGTTATGGGTGTGCAGCTCTTCAAACAAATAATACCTTTAATAATGGATTAAATAGCTAAGCTAATATAAAATTCTTTAAATTACCTTAACATATAAGTGAAGAATGACCTCGGGCACGGGACGACTCCTGGATAGCTCAGGGGTTAGAGCATTGGCTTACTAAGCCAAATTTCCTGTGTCCGATTCCATTCTCCAGGTGTCTTTTTTCAATTTAAAGATATTCATATGCGCCTATAACTGTGTTGAATAAAAATAAATATAATAACTTAGCTCTTTAATCCATCATGATATGTGCATTTATACATTTGTCATTTTACTGTTGGTAGTATAAAGCTTTCCCAAGTTGAAGTTGGCTGCATTATATGATAGCTCATAATCTTAATTTATCAATTATATATAGCTAACGATTTCTGCACTTCCATCGTAAACTATGACTATGAATGAAGCATGGCCCTGGACACGAGATGACTCTTGGATGGCTCAGTGGTTGGAACATTGGCGTACTAATCCGAAGGTCCCAGGTTTAAGACCAAACCTGTTCTTCACTTGTTTATTTCGCAGACTGGGCAAAAAATAGTCTAGTTTATGAATTATACTGTTCATAAACTGGGTAGCACAATTTATAAACTGGACTATTTTTGTCCAGTCCGTGAAGTGGTCAGATGGAAAGGTCATTTCATGGAATGGGCAAAGATTTGCCTTATTCACGAACAGTGCAAATTCACAAATGGGGATATAATGTAGCTATGATGTTGGCCGCAGGTTTGTGCTATCAAGACAACATCCTGTGCAACCTGTGGAGGTTCCTGTGCAGTCTAGGGCCTCACTGTGGCCTGAAGGCTTTCCTCGACCTGCTGGCTGTAAACACCAAGTGCTCCGCCCCGGAGTTCCAGATGCTCATTCTCTTCTCCGACTGCATGACCCACTATGTCACGTTAGTAAACACATTAGGACTGCCTACTTTTTAAATTAGGAGGGAAGTCGAATCGAATGCTTGCAAAATCGCTTAAGCCAAATAAAAGTTTGAATATATTGTGTTATTGCTCTATTTTTGAAAGAAAAAAAAAATATATATATATATAATAGAGATGGAACACAATATTCCTCGAACTCTCTGGTATTTGAGAGATTTGATAATCATAAATATCACCCAAAAAAAATCTTGAATACAATTAATATGAAGGTCATGACTTCAAATAACAATTTTAAGCACTTGGTAAAAGGAATTATTTACACTTTAATCCGACACCTTAGCTCAGTCGGTAGCATGTTTGTCTATTAATTTAAAGGTCCTTGGTTCGATTCTAAGCATGGCCGAAAAATGTATCATTTATGAAATGTGGGTTTACCCCTATGACATGATGAACTAACGGCCTGGGGACTGGATGTTGTGCATGTCCTAGTCTTAAGTTAGATTATAAGGCATATGAAGCTGCGACAAACCTAGCAAACCGGTATAGGAAAATAGTCGTTAATTCTTCACTTTGAAAGGGTAAAACAACATCTCACCAAAGATAAGTTTTTCAGCTATGCCAGGAATCGAACCAGGGACTCTTAGCTCAGTAGACAGACATGCTACCGGCTGATCTAAGGAGTCGGATTTTCAAAAATACTTAGTTATATTTTCTTATCAGTTTTTATATTCTGTGGCTCATTCTTCTTCTTTTTTTTTTATTGCCGTGTATTATTCCTGTTCAGGTTACAGGCATAGCCTTATATAATTATTACTCTAATGGGGTAGGTATGAGGAAAAAAGTATTTTAGAGGTAATCTACCCGCATTTGCATGTAAGGAGAGTGGGAAACCATTCAAGAAGAAACCACTCTTCAATAGAGCCAACCAGGATTCAAACCTCGGTCTCCCCGTCAACAGCAGGGCAGTCTAACATGAGAGTTACACCTTATACCATTCAACCACTGATGGGGGTGTGGCTTAATCTCTTTATTTATTTTTGTTAGGAACTTACTAAAAATGTGTTGTTTTTTTTCTACTTTGTTTTCAGGATCCTTGATGACTTGGAAATGTATGAGCAACAAAAACCCTTTCGATTGGTTGATTATGTTAAGATGTCTTACTTCCTTAACCATTTTCTTTATAAAGGAGTCCTTGGAAATTTGTTAGGTAAGTGATAAACTAGAGAGTCTGCGAAATGTTGATAATATCGATATCAGTTTGAACTTTATAGCTACCCGCTTCAGTGGCCGCGTCGTCTAAGGCCCTAATATCGCAGTAGACTAGACTGCTGATGACGGAGAGATCGAAGTTCGACTCTAAGTCGAATTGTCCTGAGGGTGGTTTTTCCCTAAAAAAAATTTTCCATTCTTCCTCCACACAAATGTGGGAACAATTACTTTTAAATTCAACCGTCCTAATCCCTAACCCATCAATGTAATTAGTACATAGATGTGTAGAGCTTGATTCACACATTCACCGAAAAATAGAAAGCAGAATCTGCACAGTTTTTCACACACTTTAAGTTGACGCATTGTAACGCTTTAAAACAGCTGATCATCATATTTTATTTTCCAGTGTATAAACATATATTTTAGATCATTCTCCCGATGGATGTTTTAAAATTATAACGCTGTGTCATAGCACAAACCCATACATTGATACACAGCTTTACATTTAAAGATTATTTCAAATATCCTCAAAACGGCCAACAAAGCTGTCTGCTCGCTTCTGGATGTAGAGCGCATGCGTTATCAAATGTGCATGCGCACTAATTTGAGATGGTTGGTTCTGAGATTTGATTGGTTCTCCTCTGCCGAACACCTCGAGCAGAGTGGACAAAGCAGAAAATAGTTGAACTTCAGCAGAACAGGCCGCACCGATTAAGCGGAAATCTTGTGATTGGCTCAGATCTCATCACAGGACCACATTTCTGTTCTGTGCTAGTTTTTCGGCGAACGTGTAAATCCACAGTAACCCTTGTGGATAGTAAAACACAGTGCTAAAAATTTTATTTAAAAATAAAATAACTAAAACATGTTTTAATATTTAAAACTCCTCCTCATCATCATCATCATCATCATCAATTGTTTCCAGCCTTTAGGCAGGGTCAGTTTAATAAAAGGCCTCCATCTTCCTTTGTTCTTACATCGTCATTCCATTACTCTTCCTCCTTTACCCTTGTCCATTCTTCTCCTCTCACTTGCACACTTACTGTTATCTGCCATATCCATATCTTCCTTGTACGCCCTTGCAGTCTTTTTCCTTCCGCCTCGCACACTTTCTATTATCTGCCCCTCTCATTCGTACATTTAGTCTCCCTGATCTAAATTAATCGTATCGGATGTCCTCGCCAGATGTGAAGAGTCTGAACACTAACTCGCTCTTCCAATCCGCGCACACGCTGTTGATGGTCCTGTATAGGAGAGACTGTCGACGCAGCTACACCCCGGACAATCACTGGCTCGTCAAGGATTTAAGGATGGCGGCCTTCTTTAACGACTTGGAGAAGGGCAAGAAAACTACTCAGGTGGGTAAATAATTTCAGATGAAGTATTCATGATAAAAAAAAAATACCACCTGGACAGAGATTTGAACTCTGGCTTTCCAGCTTTAAGTGCCGACCCCTATACCGACCTAGCTATCTGGGATCTCCTCCGTGTCATTGTCGTTCTATTATATAAACCTGCAAGCATACTGATGTAAAGTAAAAAGACTTGCTACTAGAACTTATTGCACTATAAACAATGATTTTAAAACTAGAGAGTTTTCTGTATTCGCCAACAGAGTTTAAATTTTACATTAAATAAAACACGTCCATTAGCCAACAGAGTTTAAATTTTACATTAAATAAAACACGTCCGGGTGTAATTTTATATATATATATATATATATTCACACAAATACTCCATTATAATGTCATCTTAAAAGAGGTGTTTGTTTAGAACCGCCGAGACGTTTGGGGGTACGCTGAAATATTTGAATAACAGCGGAAAGAGCTTCATATGCCAGCAGTTTCAAGACAAAATATCACTCAAAAGTTATGAAACTAACTCAAGGAAATGGGGGGAAGTGGTGGGTCCTTTTATATTTGACCTTGAGAAATGATTTCAATTTCGAACATAAAATTGTATTATAATTATTAATAAATTAATAAATAAATTAATAAATAAATTAAATGTGTTAGTTTTAATTGTAGCTTTTACTTTTTGGTTGTAAAAATATATGCTTTCTTTATTTAGCTTACAATCACATTGTTTTTTAATCCTTTTACCAGCCCATTTATTTTCAGTTGCAACAAATAAATCAGAAATAACTTCTACTTTAGTAATTAAACACTTTGCTAAAAATTAAGGGCACAATTAATGTAAATGGACTGCCAAGGGGTACGCAAGCGGAAAAAAGTTTGGAAACCGCTGGTTTAGAAGTACAGATGAGTCTCAGGAGGGCTGTTTTGCTGTCAAGCAATGATAGCTCATACTAGCCGATTATTTACACATGTCCATCACAGACTCTGCCATAAATAATTATGAGTTTAGAATGACCTTGAGCACAGGAAAAACCCTGAATAGCTCAGTGGTAAAGAATTGGCGCGGTAAACCAAAGGTCCAGGGTTCGATTCCTGCATTCAGGTGTAATTTTTTTTTTTAATTTAAAATCAATTTAATCGTGGTCACCTCCATAGGGACATTCTCGTAATTATATCGTAATTATATTGTGTGTTATTCAGCTATTCACTCTTAATTTATCCATAAATATGTGGCGCCAGGTCTTGTTACAGAAGATGCCTCACATCATACCCCACGAGGAGCGAGTGCAACTGTTTAGGCGGAACGTTGGCAGCGAGAAGATGGTCCTTGGACTGACAGAATCGGCTTGTATTTCGTTGCAGTCCACTCTCATAACAGTTCACAGGTAATCAAGACGAATACACACAAAGCTCTATATAGCTTTTTTATCCTTTTTTTGAGGTACATTTTGTTATGTATGGAAGAAGGTACAGGAAAGAGGAATCGAATGGAACGAACTCATTATGAGTAATTTAAATTGGTTATTATTATTATTATTATTATTATTATTATTTAGCACCGCCTCTTACTACTTGTTCAGGTTGTACGCTTAAGTACTAATTACACTAATGGATTAGAAATGGGAAGGTTGAATTTAGAGGAAGTGAACCCGCATTTTCGTGGAGGGAGAGTGGAAAACCATTTAGGAAAAACCACACCCAGTTCACCCGACCGAGATTCGAACCTCGATCTCCCCATCCTCGATGGTCTAGCTCAACACGACTGGTGCGTTAGCTAACTACGCCACCGAGGCGGGTTTAAATTAGTTAAAATCCGCTTCAAGTTACTCTCGTAATAATGACTGGACTGCCGACGACGGGGGAGGTCGGGACTCAAATTCCGGTCAGGTGTACTGAAGGTGGTTTTTACCAAATGATTTTACACTCCCCCTTCCACATAAATGCGGGCACATTTCTTTTATATTAAATTCTCCTCATTTCTAACACATTGGCGTAATTAGTACACATGCGTATAACCTAAACAGGTGGCCGCATGGTCTAAGGTGTCACTCTTGAAATAGACTAGACTGCCGATGGCTGGGAGATTGTGGTTAAATCTCGATCAGGTGCACTGAGGGTGGTTTTTTTTCTAAATGGTTTCCCCACGCGCTCTCTTCACACAAATATGGTTACACTTCCCATAAATTCAACCTTCCTCATCCCTAACTCAGTAGTGCATAGATAAGCATGTAACCCAAACGAGTAGTAAGAATCGGTGCTAAAAGAAATACAGGTTTTTTTGTTTTTTTTTAAGGAATCGTATAGTTGAGGATGGTTACCGACAACTCGCTTTGCTTCCGCCACAAGCTTTGAAAGGAGTCATTCGAGTCCACTTTATCAACGAGCAAGGTTTGGACGAAGCGGGCATCGACCAGGATGGTGTTTTCAAAGGTAAACTCTATCATTTATTGTCTATTTAAAATTTCATTGACTCTGCATGCTAGTTTTTTTCTTTCCATCGTCACAGTTTATAACAAAAACAAATGAAAATATGTCTGATTAAAACTTTTTTTTTACTACTAAAAATATATGTTTTAAATGTTGTAAAACACACCACCTATAACAAAACAGAAAGTGTGCCTTTTAATTTATTTTAATTTGAAAACATAATTTAAGGAGTCGGCGTGTATTATTTATAAAATAAAATGCTTAAAGCAAGTCATAAAATTTAATTAAATAACTGTTATAAAAAAAAATGAAGCACTAATGAAAGTAAAAAACACTAAGGTTAGCCTACTAAACCAAATTGATATAAAATAATGACATTATTGACAGTTGGATAAAATCATATTATCGGGGTGTAAAAATTAAACTTACTTATATAATGATGAAAAGATATAATTTTATCACTATTTAAAAATTACTCTAAAATTAATTTTCTTTTACATACTATTGTCATAGCTTAGAATGTTTTGTTTGGACAAAAGTGTAACAAGTCTAACACAATCCAAATTGCTTTTGTCATTTGTTATTCTATCAACAGACCTGCGCTCACGTAATGATTATTATTGTAATAAATCAAGTGTTTTGCTGACTAGAAAGTTGGATTATAAGGTATATGAAGCTATGACAGGCCTAGCAAGCCGGTAGTGGAAAATATATGACATGAATAAAAAAACTGACCCAGACCATAGACTGGAAACAGTAATGGACGTAAAAAAAATAATTATACACTTGTTAAAATAGTGCATTAAATTTTTTATTGACAAGTAGCCTTAACATTACGTCTGCCTTTTGTATTTGCAGAATTTCTCGAGGAGACGATAAAGCGCGTGTTCGACCCGTCTTTGAACTTATTTCGAGTGACAAGTGAAGAAAGATTGTACCCTTCTCCCACCTCCTACATGCAAGACAATCATTTGCAGCTCTTTGAATTTGTCGGACGGATGCTTGGAAAGGCGGTTTATGAAGTAAGACAGTCGTTTAACTGATGCCTGGTCTTATTGTTATTACTAAAATTACTTAAAACTAGGAGGGGGACCCTCAAGATTTCAAATCCTTGAGGTGGGATGGAAGGGATTATGCTTTAAGGGCAGTATTTCCGCAGTTGTTTTTTATAATAAAACCTTTATTTCGGCAAAATAAATCAAATATTGCTCCAGTAGAAACCTAAAGTTTAATTTTCTCTACACAGTGATATCAACAGTTGTTGTATATCTCTCAAGGGTTTACTGGAATTAAATGACAACTTTTTCTTTTCATTTAAAATTTTCTCATCTAATGCCGCTATGCTCATAACAGATATTTAACAATTGTTGATATCACCATGTGTTTAAAATTAAACTCTATGTCTCGACTTGAGAAATATTTTATTTATTTTGCAGAAAAAAAAAATGTTTGCTATGAAACTGAAGAAATCCTTCTCTTTTCTTGCGTCCCTTCCATCCCATCCTAAAGATATTTGCGACTCGAGGATTGGTAGTTCTTAAAAATATATATTTTTTTGTTAGAGCTTTAAAACTGCTTATTGAGGGTTCAGCTACAAAATAATTTTTGGACAAACTAAACAACCAAACTCCAGAACATTAATTTAACACTTAGCTGAATGTATGAATATTACATACTTATGATTACATAAAAATTATTTTTAAAAAAACTATAAAATTGCATTAAATGTCTGAAAAAAATTACTTTGAATCTACAATAATATGAAGAAAAAAAAATTGTAATTCATTTTTATAAGTAGCTCATAAAGTTTTGTAGATTCATTTATTAGCATTTAATTTAACATAATCCTGCTCTTAGTTTATTGCTGTTAGAACAGATCAACAGATCAGCGAAAGCTGCAGTTGTGTGCTAAGACAGTAATAACTTCTTAAATCCCTGTTAATTGTTCCTTTTAAATGTTCCTATCTAAATTCACTATCATTCTTTACCAATATCCTTTTTCTACCTTTTGTGGTTGTTTGGTTTCTTCTTTTTTATGAAATAGTTTTTCACTTTGCACATTCCCTTCTAATGAGTTTCGATAGAATTAAACCTAGGTCAGTGGATTGGGTGGTAATGATCAAGTTTATTCAGGAGGCAGCCATAACATCTCTGTCCAGTGGCAGCAATGTTAAGAAAATTGATTATCACCGCCCAATCCCCCGACCTTTTATTGTAACTTATCTGGAGGAAGCGTAAAATGAGTGAGAATGAAGTTCCACACTTCTTCCTGATGATTTTTGATAGAGAATGAAAACTAGGTCGGGGGGGATTGGACGGAAACGGTTGATTTTCTTCAGGAGGCATTCATTACCTCTTTGGCCAGTGGCAGCAGTGTGAAGTGTGAACTGTGTTCTTCTTTTCATTGTAAAAGATATATTGTGTTTGTCCCTTTTATTTGTTTTCTATCCACCTTTCCTGTACCTTCTTCCAAATACCTCAAAAAGCGAAAAGAGGTTTACCTTAAGTAGACATATAAATGATAGTAAAATTATACGAAATGTCTCCTCGGCTGTCTCTCTACCCAGGGTATTGTGGTGGATGTCCCGTTTGCATCGTTCTTCCTGAGTCAGGTGTTGGGCCAGCAGCACCAAGCCCTCTACAGCTCGATGGACGAGTTGCCTTCTCTGGACCCAGAGCTGTACCGCAGTCTCACCTTCATCAAGCACCACCAGGGGGACGTTCAGGACCTGGACCTCACCTTCTCGCTGGACGAAGACTGCATGGGGCGCATCGTCACCCACGAGCTCGTACCGGGCGGAAGGGCCGTTCCGGTCAACAATGAGAATAAGTGAGACCTTGTTTTATAGGGGTGTATGCCGAAGCCTTTGACTCGGCTTTGAAACAAAATGTCAACTTAAATTTTGCTTTGAAAAAAATTCCTGCCTCGACAATTACAAATCTTTTGCCAATAAAAATATTTACAGTTAAAATATTCAATTTGTGGTAAATTATTATTATGGTATGATATTATTATAATGGTATATTATGTAAAAAATATGAAGTCATTGAATTATAAATTGTGATGATAACTTGGTTTATCAGACTAAAACAATATGTTACAAAGCAATTGTGCAATAAAACATTTTTCAAGTGATTTTAGTGCATAAAGCTATATACATAACCACATTATAATATTTTTTAAGGCATAAAACAACTAACAAAAAATATTCGAACTTCAATTCAACTTCGAGAATATTTCATATATTCGGCTCGAGTTCTCTTTGAATTGAAAATGTGGACTACACATGACCCTAGCTCTAACCGAAATCCGAATCTTACTGTAGGCCTCCAAGTTCACAAATAAAACACGCCAAAACACATAATTATGTAATTTACGGAATACATCAGTCCCCTTCTTCAGCAGAAGTTTTCTTCAATCTTAGTTTTTGTTCTTAAGTGGTAAACTTAACTTAAACTGTGGTTAAGGGGCAGGGAGGTTGTTGATCTGTTTCTTTAGTTGCCCTCAGTGGTCTTGGGGCTAAAGTGCTCGCCTAAGGACCTAATGTTTGTGGGCTCAAACCCATCCGACATCACGCAACTGCGGGTACACTTCCTCTAAGACTAACCTTCCTAATCCCGAAAACCATTCACATGATTAGTACATTTAAACGTATAAACCTATTCGACACCTTAGCTCAGTTGGTAGCATGTCTTTCTATTGAGCTAAGGTCCCGGGTTCGTTTCCCAGCATGGTTGAAAAATGTCTCATTGGTGAAACGTGGGCATACCCTTTCATAGTGATAAATTAACTGCCAGGGGACTGGATGTTGTGCCTGTCCTAGTCTTAAGTTAGAGAATAAGGCATACGAAGCTAGGACAGGTCTAGCAAGCCGGTAGTGGAAAATATATGGCTTGAATAAAAAACTGACCCAGGCCATAGGCTGGAAACGGTAATGGATGTAAAACAAAATTACTCAAACTCTAATATAACTCGAAAGTTTTCCTTCAAATTCGATTCAAACGTGACTTAAAGTGAAAAAGTTCCTGCTTGTACATCCCTACAGCTAACCACAACCAGCCTATTGGTCTAGTCTTGATATAAAAAAAACGTTAATTTTGACATTTCTAACTGATTTCTCTTCATTTCAGGATTAACTACATTCACCTTATGGCTCATTTCCGAATGCACACACAAATCAAGGACCAGACGGCCGCATTCATCAAAGGTTTCCGCGCCATCATCAACCCTGAGTGGCTCTCACTTTTCTCCACTCCCGAGGTACGTAGGGCTTCGTCATGAGTGGTCACAAATTGCGATAAACACACTACAGCCAACTGTCGAGAGATAGACGATAAACCACTGGAAATAATTTTATCACTGATACTTTCTGGTCACCGTCACTTCCAGTGGCTAGAACTCAAAAGTATCTAGTGATTGAGATATCGGTGATCTGTGTATTGCGACAGTTGAGCACTCTGGATTGTGAAAGGAGTGACTTGTGACTGACAAAATATCGGTTGGTGATATGGTGACTCACAGGTGAAGCCAGTTGTTATCTCATGTCCTTTGCTTTCATGTTTCATTAAACATTATTTGTTAAAGAGCTGCTAATTGATCAGTTTGAATGGTGGCAGCCTTATCTCCCTGAACAGAATTTAATAACAACAACATTACTAATTTACTCTACTAAACCAAACAAATATACATAAACCACATAAATTACATATTTTTAGTATTTAAAACGTAGTAAGTTCAGTTGAGCTGTGAAGTGTGAAGTGTGAACCTCTCTAACTACAGCTTCACACGTGCAACAGCTGTGAAAATGAATGACCTGATATACCGGTTGGATAAATATCACTTTTATAAGTATAGTAGACATCGACCTCGCTGGTCTTGGGGTAAAGTGCTCACCTCAGCACCTGATGTTCGTGGGTTCAAACCTAGCCCGGGTTGACAGATTTTTCTCAAGCGATTAAATCTGAAGCACAACTTACTTTAAAGGGGAAGAAAGCCGTTGGTCCCATGTCGATTGTGGCATGTAAAAGATCCCTGGAAGATAAGTGGAAATACCTTTCCCTGCAAAATTGATAGGCCCTTTTGCTCTCAGTCATAGAAATTCTTTTTTTCTTATATAATCAATTGGTTCGGAAAGTGCACGTTAAATACCTAAAGTAAATGAAAAAAATACATACAATTTATAGTAAAGACTAAAGCAGTGACTGGGATAAATTATCGATACTGCAACAGACTACGATTACGCACAAAATATCAGTGTTTCAAAAAACATTTAACTGCCAATCGCGGTCACGATGATCACCGATATTGGAAAGTTACTGTTTCGCCCATTCATACAGCTGACTCTTATGTTAACCTGGCACTATGGATGTGTAGAGACGACTATTTTCATTTGAAGCAAAGTTCAATATCTTTCTTTTACCATTTTATGGGACGTAAAAAGATTACATTGTATCTATTTAACTAACTTCAAACACCAAACATAGTTTACCTCAAGGTTAAAATTTAAGAATTGTAATCTAGAAAAAAAGGAAGAATCTTGACACGTCTAGTTTTTATGTGTCGACAACGGTAATCTACGTTAAAAACGGTGAGCTTGTGATGAATGGGAATGTGTTTGCAGTTACAGCGCCTAGTGTCTGGTGACAACATCCCGCTAGACTTGCGGGACCTTCGCCGACACACTCAGTACTACGGGGGCTTCCATGACTCACACAGGGTGGTGTGCTGGCTCTGGGATATCCTTGACAAAGATTTCAATGACGAGGAGAAGAGGCTTTTTCTTAAGGTCACTATTAAATATTTGTGTTCCATGCATGACTCTGATTTGTGATAAATAAAATTGTTGGATTTCACCTAGTGAAGTGTTTAACAATGAGTTGGCCCAGTGGCTAAATAATTTTATGATAATGGAAATTAATAAAAACAAAGAAAAATTAGAAATAAACTAATAAGTGTAAATTTAATTAAGAAAGAGGAGAAATGTGGGAAGAACCCAATGCACAAGGGTGACATTTGACATATTCTTACAGTTTCTATAGTAGAAGTCATGTGTAACTATTTCTACTATAGAAGACATAAGGAAGGAAGATGTCACCTTTGTACATTGGAAATTAATAAAAATATAGTGTGTAACTACTTCTACTATAGCTGGTGACCTGGTGGTCTAGGGGTAAGGTGTCAGACTTCTGTGTTGGAGGCTCGGGGCTCAATCCTTGGTTCCGGCATAAATTTTTCTGATTGCCAAACCCTTCCTTCCCCTCTGACAAGACGTGTATTAATCACAACTTGTGAATGTGAGGAATGCCAGGCCTCATCGGATCCCACGTTAAACTGTAGGTCCTCCATTTCATCTCACAATCACCCTACCATTACACATTAGCGTAAGTGTGTATATCCCAAACGGGTAGTAAGACGCGGTGCTGATAATAATAATAAATAATTAATAAATAATTATTATTAATAATAAAGAATAATATTAATAAATTAATTAATATTAATAATAAAAACCTATCATGAATAGACTCTACAAAACTCTTAGTGTAAAATTCAAGGCCTCAGCCAGCAAAGTATACTTATCACAGATTTGATTATAGCCGCATATATAATTAGTTAGGTCCCAATTTCATTTAAATGACTTACTTTTCTATATCGTCATTCATGTTCTATTTTATTCCATTTAGTTCGTAACAAGTTGTTCGAAGCCACCTCTACTTGGGTTTGCACACCTGGAGCCACCGTTTTCTATTCGCTGCGTCGAGGTTGGTGATGATGAAGACACTGGGGACACTATCGGTAGGTTCTACTTTTTTTTTAATATTCTTCCTCATGTCATGGGTGTTATATTCTTATTATTTAAAGACAAATTCATTTTTATTTTACTATTTTTTAATTATAGAATGCATGGAAAAAGTAAGTTCGCAGATAAAAAAACACTAAACTGTATACACAACAAACTTTTGTTTGGACAGAGCACAATGAGTCGCGCGCCTCACAACGTTTATTTTTCTCCTCAAGTACTAGAATAACCCCTCGCCTCACCCACTCCAAGCTTATTACAGAACAAAAGAGATAGACACTGATGAGTTGGCATAACTGCTAGAACACTAAGTGCTGTTTGTTACCCGACCTAAACTTTTCAGCCAAATAGACATTTCCGCCAGACTTGCGGGAATGTATAAATTCCCGAACTTTTCCTGAGCGTTTGTTTGAAATCCTGTCCACACCCTACACTGTAACACTCTCAACTTAGATCATAATATTTTCTCTTAACTGACGCAGTATGTAGTATAAGCTCTACCTTTACACAGGAGACCAGGATGAGAGAAGGATGTCGGTAACCCGAGTTGTTTGATGCCGCTCTTAACACACATCCCAATTCAGGCAGCATAATACTTACCCAGCCTTCCTTGGTATGGGAACTGCTAAATTTCTCATGTACATTCCCTCTTGGAGGACTTGGCTACTCGCCGATCGATCATTAGGGCAAAGCAATTGAAAGGAAAAGATAACCCCCTTCAAGATGGCAGTTATGAAATACACCCTCTCATTTCTCTTGGATGAGGAATAACATTTCTGATGTATGTAATCACTTAACAGGGATACAAACGGTGCTCTCTCAGGCCAAGTTAGTCCCTTCCCTAGCCATATGGGCTATGTTCCATAGTTGTAAAATTTGAAAGATGATACCTGGACGTGGGAATCGAACTCGAGACCCTTGGCTTAGATCACTAATACTCTACCCCTGAGTTACCCATGTTTCTTCTCGAACACAGGAAGACTCATAGATAGTTTGGTCGTAGAGCAATAGCACTATAAGCCAAGGGTTCCAGTATCGATTCCCGTGTCCAGGTGTTATTTTTAAATATAAAGATGTTATATTAAGTGCTGCAATATACGTAACCTTGAGATTATTTTGAACTTCCAGGCTTTGTTATTCTCGTACAGTTAATTGTAGAAGCGTTTGCTTCCTTTGTATCATAGGTTCCATCTTGACTTCTGTGTGGACTTGTGCGGATGTGTAGTCTTAGTGTGGATTAGTAACCTTTGAAGTTGTACTGCTATTCTGTATTCGCGATATTACGATGCAATAAACCCCATCACCTGTTTCGATGGCACTACTATCGCAATAGACTAGACTGCCGATGACAGAGAGATTGTGGTTCGATCCTGGTCGGGTGTACTGAGGATGGTATTTCCTAAATGTTTCCTCCCCTTCACACAAATGCGGGTACACTTCCTTTAAATTCAACCTTCCTCATCCCTAGCTCAATGGCTTGGTTAGTACTTAGCGGGTAACCTGAATGGCTAGTAAGATGTGGTGCTAAAAAAAAAATTAGCTTAATTATTATGTTTGGCTCATATGTGTCGCTATCTCCACGTCAGCACCCTGAAACCTGCTTCGTGATCAAATGGTCGAAGGTCGGGTGGCACAAATTTTTTTCAACCCATAGGCTAAAACTAACTAGATCACTTTGCACCACGAGATGAAACTATATTTACTAATCCTATCAACTTAATATATGCCTAAAACCAACACTTAATAAACAATTATTTTAATTACTTATAATAAATTGTATTTTTGTTTGGTAGATTCCTTCCAATTTTACCGGCAAAAAATAGTTTAAAACAACTTATCATTATGTTTAACACCTTAGCTCAGTTGGTAGCTGGTTGTCTACTGAGCTGGGGATTCCAGGTTTTATTACTGGCAAGGCCAAAAAAATCATAATTGATGAAATGTGTGATTCCCCTTTAACAGTAATGAATTAACAGCTGGGGGCTGGATGCTGTGTCTGTTCTAGATTTAAGTTAATTTAAAGTCCTGTGTTGATTTAATACCTTGGTTCAGAAAGAGCACGTTAAATACCTCAAATAAATTAAATTAAAGGAAATGATTCAAATGAACTTAGCATAATAAATATATATTTATACATATTTCTTTTAGTTAAATAAATTGATAAAAAAAATGCATTCATTAGCTTTTAAAATATAGATTAATATTTGAATCATTAGCTCTTTAGCATATCTCACCCGGAGTTTTCGTTGAATTTTCCTCCAGGAGGGCTACTTTTAAGTGAGCACAGGCGGGTACACTTTCACTAAAATGGACCTTCCTCATCCTTGGGAACACATTAGCTTAGTTTATAAAAATGGCTGTAACCCAAACTGAAAAACCTTATTTATATCTCTAATTTTAAATTCATCTTTTCAGGAAGTGTCATTCGTGGATTTTTCACGATCCGGAAGAAAGATCCGCAAAACCGTCTGCCCACATCTTCGACCTGTTTTAACTTGTTGAAACTTCCAAACTACCAGAAGAAGAGCACATTACGAGATAAGTTACGTTACGCTGTGTCGAGCAACACCGGCTTTGAGCTGTCATAACATTGGCTTAAAACTAGCTCTGTATGTATTCATTGACTAGGTGGGGAGATATACGTGTGTTGATAGCAAGTATTTCATTTTTAGATGTGTATTTGGGAGAGTTAAAAAAAACTACTAGTCACTTTTTATTAGTATTTAGGGATGGGCTTTTAAGTGTTTTTTAATCACTTGAAACTCATGTACATGAAATCTATGTATAAAGACAAAATAATCAATAGGTAAATACAAATATTTTGGCTTATAACATTTTATAGACTGGTCTATTTATTGGAAGTAAAGATTTGAGTACAGCACGGTCTTGCTAATTCGAACGTGGAATTGTTGAGGACATTCAAACTATGAAAAAAAAATATTTTGGCTTATCAAGGGGTGACACCCGCTTTGGCAAACATATTGTCTAAGACAGCATATCCCAAACTGTGTTAAGTACAATTATTATTCCCGGTGATACGCCACGCCGTTAGAAGCCAATCAAAACAAGCAAATTAAAGATGTAAAAAAAATATAAAGCCTCATAATATCTTATAAATGTATTACGATTTATGACCATCAAATGGAAAACAGTTTTAAACACTATTTGGAAGGGTGGCAGCACTGACTAAAGCTCTTACAGCTGGTACAGTCATGCATTCTTGTACTGAACACACAAACTGAATCACGCTGGCTGGTGCTAGTCTAACAGGCCATGTGTCTGTTTATATCTCAGCGCTAGATCTAAATATTTAAGTATATTTTGTTTGGGTGCCAGCTAGTTTCACGTTGCCTACCAACGATTAGACTGGGTTTAATCTAAGTGGAAGATAACATGAATTAAAGAACACAAATTAAATATTAGAATTATTTTATTCCACTTTTTGGTTCTGGTTACTAAAGAATAAATATAAGTAATGGAAGTTGAGTTGGAATGACTGTGTGCACATTCATTCTATATAATGGTTTGATCGCGGGTGTTGAAGACATGCCTGATCTATTTGATGGTGTAATCGCGAGCATCCTTCCAATTGTTGCAGTGAGGGATTCTTTCAACCCTCATAGCGTCCCTTTGGACAATTTCCCTTTATTGAAAGAAATTAGCCAAGATTGCTTTCACTGTCACTTAAAAAACTGCATCCTGGTTTGGGAGATCTTTAATAATTGGTCCTTTTCTTTACTGTTAGTTTTTAAGGATCGTAAGTACTAAAAAAACACAATATGTATTGTGCCCTTATTTTAGAAAGTGAGATCAAGTGGAGCTGCAGTACGTCCTTCACTAAAACTCATAAATCCTACTAAAGTTAACATGAGATGTATGTTATGCTTCAATAGTCTAGTCCGGGGGTCGGTAACCTACTGCCAAGAGTGGCATGCAGACCGATTTTCAATGACACGCTGAGAGATTTGAATAAAAAATAATAGAAAACCTTTATTTTTTATTAAAACCATTGATGTGAGTAATAATTTTAATAACATGTTTTATGTTTAAAACGATTCAATTGTTTGGTATCAAAATTTCAAAATAAAGTTTCCAGAACTTAAATTTTGTAAAACACAACTTTGGTATTTATTTTGATTTCTATCAAAATATCAAATATGCAAGAAACAGTATTAAATAACGTATTTGATTTATAAACATGTTGTCAAATTTAAATTTTACAATATAAACTTTAATTTTTTTTAAGAGTTTTACTAAATAACTAGTATAAAATTATAAACAATTTGAGTGGGCTTAGTTTGGTTGGCACGCTGAGCGACTTTGCATTATTACATCCGCACAATACTATTAAAAGGTTGCCAACCCTAGTTTAGTCACCATTCCATTAGTCACTTGTCAGTTGATTACCATTGTTGTTATTTGAGAAACTATTATCTTGATATGTGGTATGACGTGGTATCCCAAAGAAAAAACACCATTTTGGCCTTGATTGGGGTTGTAGGTAACAAATCAAAGGGACATTTGAATTACCCCGTCTTCCCGGCTAGCGCGGGCTCGGACTAGCAAGACAGTGCTGTATATAAAATTGACATGTGATATCTTATCAAAAATACCCATTTATCATATATATATTCATTTTAAATTCAGTTTTGTTTATACAGTTAAATTTATCAGGAGTGTGTGAAGACCACTATTTCAATTCGAAGCGAAGTCGAATCAAATATAAGAAATTCCCAAAGTCGAATTGAAGTTTTAATATTTAAAAATATGCTTAATATTGAATAAAAGTATACTTTGCATAACCATGTAAATTTTGGTATTAAATATAACATAAATGCTATATTCCAAACATAATTAATATATTTTGTCTTAAAATTATAATTTAAGTTACTATCACAAAATGTAATACCGTATAATTATTTCAGATTTTTTTTCCTTAAATAAACAAAACATAAAATTTTAAAAATAAACGTAACCTTCTTTTTTTTAACTTAAAATTTATTTATTTGATGGAGGGGGGGGCTGGGGTTCTTCATAATTGTCAAATCAGGAATCTTACCCTCGAATCAAAAGTCAAAGCGATCACATATTCAAAGTGATGAAGTTGAAGTTTTTGAATCTTCGCACACCCCTAAAATTTAATGCATAAGTAATATTTGTGATAATTGATTGCAAAGTGAGGTTACATAAGTGTTGTAAACAATTGCACGTACATACCCATCCCTAATCATAAATGTGGGCAGAAACTTTGTAAATCCTACTGTGTTAGTTCGTAGTTTACCTGTATGTAATACTGGAAATTCATTTGTTTTGCTGAATTCAACAGGCTTACAATTTCTTGTAAGTCTTGTTCCTTTTAGATACTTTTATAAGCATTTACTATCGGTGTGGATAAAAGTGTTTACTATTGATCTTACTATGTAAAAGTAACATATAAACAAACTTGTCTGAATACTGAATATAGGTGAGTTTTCGCAGTTAACCTGGTATTATTATTATTAGCACCGCGTCTTAATACCCATTCGGGTTATACGCACTTACGCTAATGTGTAATGGTAGGGTGATTGTGAGATGAAATGGAGGACCTACAGTTTAACGTGGAATCCGAACCACGGTGGAGGCCTGGCATTCCTCACATTCACAAGTTGTGATTAATACACGTTTTGTTAGAGGTGAAGGAAGGGTTGGGCAATCAGATAAATCTGTGCCGGGACCGAGGATTGAACCCCGGACCCCAGCACAGAAGTCTGACACCTTACCCCTAGACCACCAGGTCACCAACCTGGTATTGATGTTAACAAAATGTTTATGACTGAGACAATACCTTAGCTCAGTTTGGTAACGCTTTTCTAGACCAGACTAAAGAGTATGGTTATGACCAATGAGCCGAGAATTTGTGCGCCAATTTCAAAACAACATAGTTTCTAATGTTAAATTCAAACAAGTATAACTTCGTAGTCAATGGATTTTAGGTTTTCTTAGATTAAAATGGACAGTAATTACTAGCGAGAAATACATGGCATTAAGTAGGTACTGATGCCAGGCCTCCACCGTGGTTCGGATCCCACATTAAACTGTAGGTCCTCCATTTTTATCTCACAATCACCCTATCATTACACATTAGCGTAAGTGCGTATAACTCGAATGGGTAGTAAGATGCGGTGCTAATAATAATAAAAGTAGGTACTGAAAAACCATTTAGCTATGGATAAAAGACCTAGGCCTATTTAATATGACTTATATAAAGACCTAGGCATATTTAATATTAGTTACATACTTCGTTTTCTTAAGGTTATTCCTGGGAGGTATGTTTAGTTTGAAATCTTGTGTAAATAATAGGACTAGTCAAAATAAGCACAAATCTAACTAATAGTAAAATTAAAAAGCTCATTTACTGTCGATTTGCAGTACATGTAGTAGGATTACATAAATTCACATACAAGCTGTTAGATCTACTCTACCCCAACCGCCATTTTTGTTTGATAAAAACATCTCAAAATCGTTTTCGCACTCCACCTTGGTTCAGAACCACTCGGTCGAAAACACTCGATACCAAGACATAACCAAGTCAATTGCGAAAACTCGCCTCGTGTTTAGATCATTGCTGACTTGTCAAGGTAAATAATATTATTTATGTTTAAAAAATGAAAAGGGTATAATGATCACTTGTCACCAAATATGGATGCAGATTTGACTGTGAAAAAAGTGTTCTTCCTATCCAGCGTGAAAATAATATCCTGGCTATTGCCAAAAAAAAAAAAATTTACTTTACTATTTTAAATATTCAAAAAATATTATCATTGGAGATTTGAAAATAAAATAGTTTTGAATTTGTAATGTTTTTATAGCTATAATGCTGTTTATTGGTCACTCAGCACAACATTACTATAGGACTAACTTAACAACGAAACCCCGCGCCATTAATTTACCACTTGATTTTTTTTTAGTTATTATTATTATTATTATTTTTTTAAATCAAGTTTTGCTTCTTGTACACTGCATTTACCCTTTAAGGTAGCAAACTTGCCTTGCATTATTCCACTATGGTATGGCTTATAAGATAGGGCCGTAGTGAAATTTGATAAGCTGAAACTGCTATCTTTCATAGTAATCAGACTGTGCATCTTATCTGAATGTTTATAATAATTAAGTAGGGATCAGGAAGGTGGAATTTAGGAGAAAGTATACTCGCATTTGTGTGGAGTAAGATTGTAAAAACCGTCGTCAATCCCTGCATCATAATTCTGGGAGATAAGAGAGATGAAGGTTCGGATCTCGGTCGGGTGTACTGAGGGCGGTTTTTCCAAAATGGTTTTCCACTCTCCCTCCATGCTAATGCGAGTACACTACTTCTAAATTCAACCTTCTTCATTCTTAACTAGTTAACATAATGAGTACATTTGTGTATAGCCTGAACAAGTAGTAAAACACAAGTGCTCTATATATATATATATATATATATATACACACACACACACACACACACAAGGTGGAACTGTAAATAGTTTCACCCTTATCTTGACATGTAATCATTTCTAAATATAAATTGATATCACCCTTATTTCTCTTGGATGCCGATTCCAAAAATATCACTATGTCAACAATATACAGCTCTTTATGAAAATTTCTTTTCACTTCCTAAGGTACTTTTTTTTTTAGACATTCTCAAGAGGCAGCCATCACCTCTTTAGAGAAATGTTACATTCATTTTTTTTTTGTTTAATATTCCCACCATTTAAATGGAACAAATACAATCGAGATGGCACAAGTTTAGTTTCTCCTAAGAACTT
This sequence comes from Timema bartmani, assembly GCA_902151455.1. NCBI lineage: Eukaryota > Metazoa > Arthropoda > Insecta > Phasmatodea > Timematidae > Timema > Timema bartmani. Next base: position 27,335 of record CABFWB010004546.1, read on the forward strand.
TTATCGCCTGAAACATGATCAAATGAGTAACACCAAAGCAATTACATTGTTTTAAATTATTTTCTCACACTCGCATACTGACTACAGTGCTTTGGTAGTTAAATGTGTCACTCACCTCAAGTCAGATGATGAAAACATGTGCTAATACTTTAATATTATAATCTAGGCCTCTACAAATATATATCTCTTCCCCCGGGCAATGTAATATCATCATCATCAGCTGTTTCTGACTGTGGCCGGGTCAGCTTAGGTAAAATGCCTCCATCTTCCTCGATCCTCCCACCATTCCTCCTCCTTTAATCCCTTCCATTCTTCTCCTCTTAAATAGCACACTTTCTGTTATCTGCTCCTCCATCTTCTTTTTTGTCTCTCTTGCAGTCTTTTTATTATTTTCCTACATACATCTCCAACATTCTCTTTGGTATTTTCTCCTTTTCCATCCTAATTACATGCCTATACCATCTCATTATGTTTTCCTCTACTTTCTCATGTACTCCCTGTACCCCAACTCTTTCCGGATAACTTAATTTCTAATCCTGTTTCTTCTCGTGACAGCTAACATGCTCCTCACAAACTTAATTCCCATGGCCCCCACTTCCCTAGTCTCTCTTGAATTCAATGTCAATGTTTGTGCTACATGCGTGACAATAGGTATCAAGTACGCCCTGTACAACACTTCCTTACACTTCAAGGGCACTTATCTTCTCTGTAGTAGTATATCAACCTAAACTTGACAGGATTTGAGTTAAAAAAATATCCAGAAGGGGTTAGGTAACGTATTAAGATATAATATTTCAATTCTCGCTTACGTTTCTTCTTTACATACATTAAAACGCGACGCTATCACATCGCCACAAATGAAAAAACCTGAGGAGCTCCACTTTCAAATCTCATGCATGCTTTACTCAATTTTGTTTTTGTGTGTGTGTGTGTGTGTGCGTGCGCGTGTGTGTGTGCGTGCGCGTGTGTGTGTGTGCGTGCGTGCGCGTGTGTGTGTTTGCGTGTGTGCGCACGCATGTGCGTGTGTTTGCGTGTGTGCGCACGCATGTGCGTGTCACTTCTTTCTACTTGTCTGAGCTTTCCAAATTATTTACTTTGGTAGTCAAATTATCTGAGTAATAACTTTTGCATTAGACTGGACTATTGACTACGAGGAGATCACAGTTCGAATCCCGATCGGGTGTACTGAGAGTGTTTTTTTTGTTGTCCTAAATGGCTCACCATTCTTCCCCATGCAAATGTAGGTACGCTTCCTCTAAATTCAATCTTCCTTATCCCTAATACATTAGTGTAATTAGTACATATGCACATTACATACAGTACATATGTACATTTACTAAGAAATGTTTGTCATGTGAAAATTAGTTTTTAAGTTGAATGTCCTTTTCTTATATGCTTCACCGTAGGGTAAGCATGCTCCCTATAAGTATACAAAATAGTTAATATAAATGTGTAATTTGTTTGTCGATATTTATATTGACGAAGCTTTGTAATTGTCAAACTCCAAGCCGAAATTTTTTAAACACCATAAAAGTTGATGAATTCTCGAAGTAAGGTGAAGTTTTTAAAACTTTGTACATCCCTAATATCCAGCATTCAAACACCCATGAGACTCACAATTATATCTTTCCGAGTAGAATATAAAAACATGTATTGAAGCCCTATCGAACAGGCTAGTGTAATTGTGCCTTGGTGTCGCGTTTCCTATTATTACCAGGTAACTTAAGAGGGTCGGTTCAAAACACCCGTCTTTTCTCCTAAATCACCTGTATCTGCACAATCGATATTTATCTGAAAGGAGCTTGGCTGCAATTCAAATCACATTGTTACCCTCTTTCCACCTATCCTATTAGATTATTTTCAACCATCTGTGTTCTATCCCCATTTAGGGCCTTATTTATAGTCTAGTATCGGGAGTCGACGAATCTCCTGGTATATGAATAACAAGCAACGCAAGTCAAATGGGGGATTGGCATGACTCATGAATCTAGATTATCAATATGCCTCTTAGGACTGTATTTATAGTCTAATATCAGGAGTCGACGAATCTACTGGTATATGAATAACAAGCAGCGCAGGTCAAACAGGGAATTGGCCGACCTCCGAATTTTGGCTAATTAAAGACCCTTAGTAACTTTATATTTATGATACAGAAACGAATATAATAGTATGGTAGTTTCTTTGTATTTTAATACATGGCACAAAGTTAGCTGCTCAGTGACTCATTAAATTTTAGCTTTCTTAAACTGAACATAAATGTCGTATCGACTACAGGTCTCTCAATAATATTTTTTTTGTAATATTTTATTGTGAATAGTTTCTTGTGAGGTGATATTAGATTGAACTATAACTTAAAAAAAAAAACTAGCTGTGATAAAATGTTTTTATGTAGATTCTAAATAATAGCTTGACATGGGTTCTATAACTATATAGTGAAATTGAGTAATAAAATCAGATTTAATAATTTGATTTTTTTTATTTAGAAGCTTTTGTAATTGATGTAATAATTTCTATGGTAATAGTAATTGTCTATTTGATATATAAAATGTGTTAGACTGCAAATTAGCGCATTAAAGTTGGTATAAAGTTGTACCGTATTTTGCATAAAGTTGTACCTTATTTTGCACAGACTTTAAAATATAAGCTACATGTAAAACTGTACAGGTTGGCGCAGCAAAAGAATTATAAACATAACATAAATAGCATCATCTCGACCACAAGGAAAAAAAAAACTTTACTTTAGCTAAGTTAATCGCGACAACCTTGTTTTTGATAATATTAAGTCTGATAAAGAAATCAACACAGGTTTTGACGTTCTTATAATGTTACTTTATCATATTGTGTTCCCCTCTCGTATGTTATCTTTAGCGTATTTGTAGATTTTAAAAATTACATCTGGACACAGGAACAACGGTACTTAATATGGCTACATCTGTAACTATAATTTCCATCTTTTAAGCTTCGCTAGTCATGTTCAGGTGTTTGTTTACTGATATTTTTTTATGATTCATCATTATATGTGCATTCTTAATTTGTACTATTGGTAGCATATAGGCCTCTCGAGTTGATTATGGCTGTGTTGTCTGATAGCTCGTGATCTTAATATGTTTGCTCACATACAGCTTGACGACTTTCACACATCCATCACAGACTCGGCCTTAAAATACGAGTGAAGAATGACCGTGGACAAGGGACAACTCTTGGAAAGCTCAGTGGTAGGAGCACTGCTATACTAAGCCATAGGTCTTGGATTCGATTCCTGTGTCCAGTGGTCATTTTTCAATTTTCAGAATATGATATCTAGATGCGAGTACATCCTCACTAAAATAAATATAATAGATTTGGCTATTTGATTCATAGGTTTATATAATCTGAAATAAATGTGGTAAGCGTGTGCAAATTCAAGATTTTCGACTTGGAATAAAATCGGTAATCTTTCATTACTAAAGTGAATAAAATATGAATTTAAAACTTTATAATTAAAACTTGTTACAGATGAAATTAAATACAATAAAAACAATTTTACTAAAACTTTATTTAGACATTAAAGATATTATAAACATTATAAAATTCGTAAGCTCCATTAAGCTAGTAAATTTTTTTATGAAAAGTTAAATCATTTTAAAGTTTGACTTTAGGATTAAAATTACGTGTTATAAAACATTGTATCCGAATTTGGGATATATCTCAATTGGAAAATCCGAAACCATTTCGAATTTTTCAATTATTAAGATACAGTATTTTTAATACTAGTTGGATTCATATTGTTATTAAGTTGTGGAATGTTTTTTCTGGCCTCTAAGTTTAGTTTATTTAATTTACCAATGTTATGACTAGATTTTATACGCTACTTAAGAAAGAGATGTGAAATTGATGTTATGTTTATATTTGTATGTCTCAACTTGTACTGTAGAAAGTATTTTTACTCCATGTTGTAAAGGCTAGCATAATATGTCCGCATCTAATAACTATGTGCTTTTATTTATTTTGCCTTAGAATTTTCTCATATTGAAGACTTTTTATTATTAAATTTATAATAGATCCTGATATTTCCTGTAGTTTTGTTTTTCTTGTGCAACTTCATTACAATTATTTAATGATATCTTGACTGTGGATGTTTAGGTACTGGTACTAATTAACAGGAATTCAAATTTTTAATTTACTTTTAAAAAATAATATTTATGGGTGTAGGAAGTTCACTTTTTTCATTTCGGAGCGAGGTCGAATCAAATTACATGAAATATTCCCAAAGCAGAATCAAAGATCGTTATTTTTAAATATTTTTAGTTTTTACACTAAATTACATTTACAAAACTATAAAATATAATTTTTAAAAATTTGTAATATATTTTTGGAAGAAGGTACAGGAAAGGTTGATAGAAACGCATAAAAGGAACGAACACAATATGACTTTTACAATGTAAAGGATAACACAGTTCACACTTTACATTGCTGTAACTGTACAAAGAAGTAATGGCTGCCTATTTAAGAAAATCGATCATTGCCGCCAAATCCCTTGATTTAGGTTTCATTTTATTGGGACTCATCTGGGAGCTCTGTGAAACGTGCAACACAACTTCCTAAAAGAGGAAACCATTAAACACACAAAAGGTAGAAAAGGGAAATTGGTAAAGTACACTTAAAACACTTATATAGGAACATTCAAAATTATGTAAACAAATTTCATGGGGTGGGAAGGACAGATAAAATGAGCGGTCCACTGTGTGGCACACCAGTCAAACATGTTGGCAACACTGGCTTGGCATGTAACTATTAAATTTAATTCTAGACATCACAGAGAGACACGGTCAATGCACTGAACAAAGAAGGGTGTCACAATACTCTTCTAGGTGTGATGTAAAAATATGAGAAAATTATTAGTGAATTTGTTATTAGTTTGGTTGATTCCACTATTTTACAAATCCGAGTCTTCATTTTACCTTCAAATCTAAGATAGGAACTATAAGTATAATAGAAAATACTAATAGTAACTTAATGTTAACATTCTTTCTTAGAATCCGTTCCTTATAACATTCATTCATGTGTTAAATTACTTGTCTGGGTTCTGGTTGCTAGGTTCATCCTATCATTATGATTGGTTCTGAAACACTAATAAGCAGTATTAAAGCTCTAAAACAAATTTCACTTAAAAAAATTGAAAAAAAAAAGTTTTCTCAAGGATTTGAGTCTCAAATCTGAAATTTCCTCGAATTTTGAATATCCTTAAAGATTCGCCCAGCCCTGCTCCGTTATAATTAATATTGATTTTAATGTGTGTACAATACCATTTTAATCAAAGGATATGAATTTTTATTTTAACCGTGTTTTTTCTTGAGGGTTTTATTAACTAACAATAGCTGAACAACATAAGTATGTTTCATACTAAAGGTGTTATCTTAGTAAAAAGGTTAAGAATTACTGCTATGGGCCGGCAGCAGCAGCTGATTGGTCGCAACCGAGACCTGTGAGTGTGTGGAAATTGTTAGTCGGTCTTGTTACAAAACTAACTACGTTATGAAATAAAAGTCAATATTTGAGTATTTAAGGTGGGATGGAAGGGGACGCGAGAAAAGGCCAGCGTTTTTTAAAGTTTTTTTGCCAAAATAAATAAAAGATTGCTCCAGTAGAAACAGAGTTTAATTTTCTTCACATGGTGATATCAACATTTGTTGAAAATCTGTCACTAGATAAGAAACTTTTTAAATTAAGAGAAAAAGTTGTCATTAATTTCCAGAACAGCCTTGACTGACAAATATTCAACAAATTTTGAGGTTATCATGTGAAGAAAAGTAAATTCTATGTTTGAATTGGAGCAATATTTTATTTATTTTGACCAAACAAATGTTTTGTCTTAAAAACTGCAAAAAAAAAAAGGCCTTTTATTGCGTCCCCTTCCATCCCCCCTTAAACTCACAAATATATTATGTACTTTCAAATAATGTTTGAATAAGACCAAAATAACCTTGATCAGTCATAATCAGCAATGTTATATAAGAAATTTAAATATTTTTAAATTAAAATGTACATTTGATTTATTATATACTTTTTTTATATATAACGCTGGGGACATAAATATTTAAGTAAAGATTGATAGGAAGTGTATAAAGCAAAAGTTTTTACTTTTACATCCATTATTGTTTCCAGCCAATGGCCCGGGTCAGTTTTTTTTTATTCAAGTCATATATTTTCCAATACCAGCTTGCTAGGCATTTCGTAGCTTCGTATGCCTTATAAACTATCTTAAGACTAGTACAGGCACAACATCCATTCCCTGGCGGTTAATTTATCAATGTGAGCGGGTAAACCCACATTTCAACAATGATAAAGTGTTTCGGCCATGCCGGGAATTGAAGCCGGGACCCTTGGCTCATTAGTCAGACACGTTACCGACTAAGCTAAGGTGTCAGATCAAAAGCAAAAGTAGATTAGAGAAATGATGGGTAATTGCAGGACCTTTGTTTATAAGTCAATCAGGACCCCAGGGTATAAGATCAATCTATACACAAATAATATATTATTTTAGACCGAGTATAGAAAGTAAATAAGGTCTTGTAGACATAAAGTTGGTCTACCTAGCCACGTTGCCACAGGGGTGAGTTATTTTAGGAAGGAACTGTCATAAAATACAAAAATATTAATTCGCGACAAACATTGATAACAATTAACTTTGTTACAAATATTATTTCATAGTTGTTTATATTAACTATTAAAAGTGACAGTTGCAGATTAAATGACTTTACATATAAAAAAATTCTTAAGGTATCAGCCCTTAACTGAGTCATACTGACTGAGCGGCCGCTGTCTGTTTGCGAAGATAGTGCCAATATCTGTGGATAGAGGGTGTCACATAGTCACCACAACAAACCCTCCGACCATTAACTGAAGTTTACTAGATCGGAGCCGCAACTTTTTCATTCGATTAACTCTTCATTTGTCTTCACGAGGCTGAGTTGACCTCGTTTCAGACTCACTGCTTCACAGAAAATATGCGAGCGCCGGGGATCGAACCTGAGACCTTTTGGATATGTAGCTAGGAACTCAGACCACAACACCACAAAAGTGGTCTGACTTTATGTATAACTATATATATTTTTTTTTAATTTTGTTGACTGTCAAAAAGTTCCTTTGGACAGTACAGTAGCCCCATGGCTTCTTTGGTGCTATTTAGGTATATACCTAAATGTTGACTGTCAGAAGTCAGCTGTGAACTGTCAGTCAGCACCAAAGAAGCCATGGGGCTACTGTATATACCTAAATGTTGACTGTCAGAAGTCAGCTGTGAACTGTCAGTCAGCACCAAAGAAGCCATGGGGCTACTGTAGTTTCGCTGACAAGTTCTTAAATACCCACAGTCTTCCAGAGCGTTGCGATATATTCGCATGCAACTTGTATTTATGTAAAATTGTAATAATCTTAAAGACCCATATGTTTAATGTTTTTAACTTGCGAGTGTAAATATTTGAATGTGATTGTGTATATTAACATGTTTTTAACCATTGTGTAGCTAAAGATCTGAAAGATCAAATATCTTCCTCCCTTTTGGGGACAAACATGACTTTAATTTTCATATTTGTGTTTCTTGATAAGGTATTTAATTATTTTTTTCTTTCTCAAATTATTTGTTATTTTTTTTAATGCAAAGCTTTTTAGTTGTAAATAAAATATACACTCACAACTAGGCTGTAAATAACTTTATTTTATGTTTTGTATTGCATCTTACCACCTGTTTATGTAATATGTATATATAGACATACTTATTATGCTAATGAGCTTGGGATAGTAATAATTAAATTCAGAGGAATTGTACCTGCATTTGAATGGAGAGAAAGAGTAAAAAAAACTATTTAGGAAAAAAACCATCAATACACTTGACTGGGATTCGAACCTTGATATCTTTGTTATCAGTAGTCTAGTCTATTGGGAGATTGACGACTTAAACTGTGCGGCCACCGAAGCAGATAATATTATTTGCCTAATCTTTCTGCCCACTTCGGTGACTGACCTAACACGGTACTCTCGTGGTAGAGTAGACTGCCATTGAGAGGGAGATTGGGGTTTGAATCCTGATCAGGTTTACTAAGGGTGGTTTTTCCTAAATGCTTTTCAACTCTCCCCTCATGTAAATGGGGCTACACTACCTCTAAATTCAATCTTTCCCATCCCTAGCTTGTTTAGTGTAATTAGTAAATATTCATATAACCTTTAGTAAAATAAGGAAAAAATTGCTTTTCATTTGTTTTGTGTAACAAAAATAACCTATTGTTTCACAAAGATTAGAAAATACCAAATGTATTTAATGATATTTTTTTTAATATATTTAATTTTTAATTTCTTTTTTCTTGATCAAGAAATACAAATGAAAATTCTTCAAGACTGCTTATTGCACTTTATAAATTTGTTAGGTTTATGAACAAATTAAAATTTATGTGTATATATCAACTTAGTTATTATTTTAATTAGGAACGTGTGAGTACTCGAAAATTTGAGTTTGAGTCAAGTTTTAGTAGTTGTCAAAATTCGGCTTGAAGATTTTTTCAAAATTAAATTTTATCGAGAAAATTCAAAGTTTAATTAATTTGATACAAGTTTTAAAATACTATTTCATAGCAAATAGAGTCCACCAATATTACATTTTGTGTGATTTAAAAAATATATCATTTATTCATATCTAGTCAACTTAATTTAAAAATCTGAATTTGTAAGTTCATAATTTTTTTGGCAAAAAAAAATCATTCTTTAAAAATCATGTTTGTATTTATGGTTTATACATGAATCTATGAAAAAAAATTCAACCTTAAATATTTCAAGTACAAATAGGTCTACTGGTCTATATTTCTAAAAAAAAAAAAACTTGTGTTTTAATCAAACTCAATTCGAAGTGAAAAATGTATACTCGCATATCCCTAATTTTAATAATTTGGATCAGGAATTATAATAGATTTGCCTGAGCCACAGAAATCCCACAATGACTGCACTTTTAATCTTTGATTTGGGTACTGGGCATTGAGAAATACATTAAAAAATATATGGAGAGGATTTTTTTTTTTTTGTTAGGTTATGTACAATTTGAATAGCCCACACTAACCCTAGTGGGGTTATGTTTCGCAATTTTGATCTCTTGGAGCCCTAAACATAATGTTAAAAAAAACACATATCCGAGCTGTTGTTTTAAAAAAAACTGTAAATTAATGGCATATTGTAATACTGTACTGCTATCTTAACTATGTGCATTGTGAAACCAAATATGTACTCTTTTTTACAATGAAATAAGATAACAACCAAAGTTATTTTTAGCTGTTGAATCCATTTTAAACATGCGGTATTTTATAATGAAAATGCACGAAACATAATGAGTATTGTTTTCTATGTATATGGCGCTAACTGTTGTATTGTAATAAAACATTATATATAAATATAGTATTACTTTTTCTATATTATTTTTTGTACCTTCTATCTAATCTTGTCATCATTGTCTTTGACATTGTATCGCAATGTCACTATGTCACACTCCCAAATTTTCGGTGATATTTACACTTCGTTTATCCTGAAATATAGCAGTCTTACCTTAACGAATTATACTACTACTACTACTATTACTACTACCCCCACTACCACCACCACCATTATTATCATCATGATTATTATGTGTTCTGTCTTACGACAGGTCCACTCCTTTTAGTAAACAAAGACCGCCAATGCGCCTCCTCCTTGAGCTCCCAGAATTTTCTTCTTTCCTACAAGTCATCCAATATTTGAATCATCCTCCTTCCTAAGCTCCTCTTTTCCTCAACCTTTGCCTTCTATGACATAGTGCAGAAGACAGTTCCTCCTTAGGATGTATCTGATCTCGTTTGTTTTGTACAGAAGAATCACATCCAAATTGGTTCTCTTCTCGCCCACTGTTCTTAGGACTTGTTCATTTGTCCTCTTGTCTGTCCACCTGAACTTCTCAAGTATTCTCCAGCACCACATTTCAAAGCTCTCCAAGTATTTATTTTCCATATTCCTAAGAGTCCAAGTTTCTGCTCCATACAGCGTGATGTTCCAAATGTAGCATTTCATCAGTTTATTCTTAGGTTCCAAACTCAACTTGCTGGTCAGCAGTATCCTCCTCTTGTTGAAAGCTTCCTTGTCAATAGCTACGTCATAGTGCAATAATATAAATAATGGTTGCTCTTTTTACTCTTAAAGGTAGCTAGCTTACCTTAACAGGTTACACTATGGGGTAGCTTATAGGATAGTCCATAGTAGAGTTTTTCGAGGTTAGACTGTCATCACCTTTTAGGATACACTATTTTAGGACATCTTTGATTTTTACATAACAACTAAGTATCAATGTTATGCTAGGATAGCGATCAACTTAACATTAACATAACCCCCTCCGTGGTCTAGTGGTCCAGAGTTCTTGGCTACAGTTCTAGTGGTTCCGGGTTTGAACCCGGCACTTCCGGGGTTTCCTGTGAATCAGTGGGTCTGGAACGGGGTCAACTCAGCCTCGTTAGGACAAATGAGAATATACTTGGGTTAAAAAGTAACAACCTCCGTCTAGAAAACTGAGATTAACGGCCGGAGAATTCGCTGTGCTGACCGCATGACACCCTCTAATCTTGTAATTTTGCACTGTCGCCAACAGATGGCAGCAGCTCGCTTGGTATGTCGAGATTGTAAGCTAACGTTATGGAAGGTTGTTTTTTTTAAACATAACATTCACTTTATATCCATGTGTCGTAAAAGAACATACTGTGTGATAAGAACTTACATGACAATGTAACAATTTGAACAAAATACAGCGAATGAATTTGAACTTTTTGAAAACAAATTTCTTCACTTAAAATGGAACTCGATCTGTTAAGGGTGATAAGCTTTCATATACTTGTAATAGAAGCTTACTGGATTAAAAAATGAAGTGGAAGAAGATGCCATGATTTTTTTTTTTTTGTGTGTGTGATTTGTGAGACTCGGACAAAAGAACGTGTAATAAGAGGAAGAAGGTGTCTGCACACTAAACAAACAAATTAAGAACTAAGTACACACCTTGATGGTGTAGTTAGCTAACACGCTAGTTTTGTGTTGAGCTTGACTGTCTAGGATGCGGAGATCGAGTTTCGAATCTCAGTCGGGTGCACTGAGGGTGGTTTTACAACTCTCCCTCCACGCAAATGTAGGTTCACTTCCTCTATATTCAACCTTCCCAATTCTTACTTAACTTGTTAGCATAATTAGTACTTCAGCGTATAACCTGAACAGGTTTTAAGGTGAGCTGCTAAATAGAATATATAACTAACAGAGTGTCTACTATCCGGGAAAATCAGGGAAAACGGGAATTAGCCGGGAATTTGAAATGATCGGGAAAAAACGAGAATAAACCGGGAATTTGGTAAATTACAATAAAAATCTGGAAAAATGTGGTTTTACTCAAAATATGAAATATAATAATCATTAAAACCGTAAATAATAATGTTATTCAAACTGTAGTTTTTTTTTGTAGCTGTGTAATATATTTTATAAGTCCTAATAAACAATGTTAATAAAAAAATTTTAAAAATGTTTATTTAAATTTTAAAACTTATTATTATTCATAAAAAAAGATTAATAGAAAAATGAGGGGGGAGGTGGGG
>CABFWB010004546.1:41604-52310 GCA_902151455.1 Timema bartmani
GTTAAATTAAACAAAATTAAAATTCCAGGTTTGAGGTGCACAGACAAGTTTTCTCACAAGCGCCACTAATATTAAAATTTCAGCCCTTCACATGGGCCGAGATTCAAACACTAATCTCCCCATCATAGTAATTCCAGTTCATTGCGAGAATGATGCCATAGATACTGTTAGGTAGTAGGGGCATCATTTTAGATCCACTTCAGTAGCTGCGTGGACTAACGCGCTACTCTCGCATTAGACTAGACTGCCGATGACAGTGGAGATCAAGGTTCGAATCATGGTTGGGTGTACTGAAGGCTCTTTTTTATCCAAAATGGTTTTCCATTTTCCGTTCACGCAAATGTGGGTACACTTTTTTCTAAATTTTAACCTCCCTAATCACTAAAACAATTATCGTAATTAGCACATAAGCGTATAGCCTGAACGAGTAGTAAGACGCATTGTTTTAAAAAAATCAATTCAGTCTTAAGGGTGTTATATGAGAGAACACTAAGAATTATCGCAGACATTTATAAATTCCGGATTATTTATAAATTGGTTTGATATTTTTAAATATTATTTTCACCAAAATGTAGGTTAAAATTAAGACTAGTTAAGAAGCTAAGAAAAATTTTTAATTTAAAGGGTTTTAAAAAAAAGTATGATAACTCACATAAAATCCTATTTAAAACAATCCCACATTATCTTAAATTGTTCTGTTATGACCCTATCAAAACATGTTGATAGATGAAGGCTATAGATCTAGGTTTCTAACCTTTTACTTTAATCTCATAAGCACACATTTTCACTTAAACATATTTTTTTTAAGATTTCAATTTTTTTTTAACTGCTCATAGCTTCCGATAATTTTCACCTAAATTTGGTTGATAACGATATTTAAAAATATCAAAAACTTCTTAAGTAATTCAGAATTTCTAAATGTCCACAATGCGCCTAAGTGCTTTACCATGTAGCACCCTTAAAAGAAGTGTAATTTGCAATCAGGCTCATTTTTTTTAATGGTTTGTTTGTTGTATTCTCTTTTAAATTTTCGATCAGCTAATTCACTTCAAATACCCTTGACTCATACTGTTGGTTAGTTATTAGCTAAGACACTATATTTTAATACATTATAAAGAAAATAACTAAATGAAAAGAAATTGATTAAACCTAACCAAATACAACAGGCATTAAAAAAATAAGTTACCTGAATTGTTGTGGTTTATCCTTCCCCTATTTCCCTCTAATTTGCTGAGATGTAGTTCCTTTGTGCGCATTGCCTGGTACAATAATATTTAAAAATATGGTAATATTGTTAAATAATCTATTAATTAGACCTAATGTTTTTGAGGATATTTCTAATAAATTAGGAATGGAATATTAAGCAAACAGAGTATTATTTTGCACAACCTAGATAATTAAATACTGGGGAAAAAGTATTTTTAATATTTGTATGTATCAATGCTTCAATTTTTTATTCAATGAAATTTTTCCAAGAAATTGCTTTATAAATTGTAACATTGGTGTTAAACTTTTTTATCGAACGTAAATATTAATATATTGTAACGCTAAATTAAGCTAAAACCGATTTTATTTTCAACAAATAATCTATTTATCGGGCCACTCTACCTTTTAATTCCATTCTTTGTTTAAAAACGTTTGAATTCTTCGCCAAACAAGATAGTTCGCAACTTGTCGAGAAGTAGCGCTAGTGCTGCGCTGCGGCCGGTCACGTGATCGCTTTTGTGCAGCTGTTCAGTTCAGTAGCCTAGGCTTCTCTGCAGACGTCGGATTCCCTTTGTCTGCTGGAATAAAGTGTATGGGGAGGGTATGTTTTGTCGATGTGTGTCTTAGTTTTAGTTTAATTGACAAGAGGGGGATGGAGATACAGTGTACAGGACTGTTTAAGACCACATTTTTATCACAAGTGTATTATTCGTTTAGTTGTGTCAATTTATAACCATCCCTGCATTTAAGTTCGTTGATAATGAAAGGAAGAAAGAAGACAGTGAACAAAGTGTTTAAAGATCTACACTAAAAAAAATTGCTTTGTATTCTGCTCTTTTAAGTTATTTGTGGCTCTTATTTAAACGTGTGAGTACATTTTATCATTATTTTCTCTAAGAATTTTTGTTTGGTCTCTCTTCCGCATTACGTTATCGTGACGAACTTAGTGAGAAATGGTTCAGTGAAATAGATCGGAGCTGATAAAATAGTCGTCACATGTTTCGTACTAAAACTGCCAATCCCTACAACAACTTTCTTCACAAAGAAAGTGTTGAGGGACTCACAGATACTAAACTAATGCCACATTGGTGACAGGCGTACCCTTCTCTCTTTCCCCCCGTCCAAAAGAGAAACACCCCCCAATCAATAACATTTTGAGTGACTAAACAACAATTTTGGATAGTCATCAGGTGGCTCAGTGAAACTCGACTGCATTCGCGTTCGTGTGTGTTTGTGCGTGGGAGGGTAATATATTTTTTTAAATAATTATTATTTAAAATCAATATCGAAAAGGAAAGTAGTGTCAAAAAAAAAGTTTTCTTTGCACGGGTTCACTGCTACTTCATGGCTGTAGTTGGTCCAAGCAGACACTCCAGGGTGTCTATGTCTGTCTCGATGTCACTTATGCAAGGGGGCGGAGGAGGGGGAGGACATCAGCAAGCCATCCTAGCGGCGGCTCAACCCTATTACCAACCTCACCAGACGCCGTCACACACGCACACCCAGGACGTACAACCTGACAGGCCGATTGGATATGGAGCTTTTGGAGTCGTATGGTGAGTGTTCCATTATTTTGTCCATTACGCTAACCTATACTCAAAAATCGCTAGCCTCGATGAATGTTTGAATGAAATAGCTGGGCTGGCTGGTCCTTGTGTATTTTAGAGGGAATGGTACGCTTCTTACGGCACTTTATGTACACACTTTTCCTTTGTCTAAATACAGCAATAAAATAATGTATCATTATTAATACACACAGGAATGCTAAGATTACAATAATGCCAATATTTAGTTTGTGTGTAGGTTTTTTAATTCTCATTTAAAAAATAAACTATTCACTGGAATGAAAATAGGCTTAGGGATTAAAAAACGTTTAAGCTTTCTTTTTTAAAAAAGTGATTTTTTTTTTATAAAATACTTATAATTAATTTTTGATAACAAACACACATCTCCCCCAGTTATTTATCTATACACTGAGACTATTTAATTCATAATTTTGGACAATATTCTCTGGACTCACATAATTCACAGGGTAGGTAGCCCCGCCCCTATCATATGAGATTTTTTTTTCTGTAGCAAACTCAAATCTTTCAAATGGGATATTATTTCTTTATTCCCTTTACCAACACAGACTCTAGGCTACATCTTTTAATGAATGAACATTTATCAAACTCTCATACAAGAATGACAAACAAATTGTTATTGGTCAATGGAACCGAGCCGTAAACACCATAACTTATTTTACATGTAATTTTAAATAGTTTCACTTTAACTAAAGTTTTACATTTTTTAATATTCAAGGATTCTAATTTGTATTTTGAGATTAGAAAGAAAATTTAAGATTCTGATTCGAGAAAGGATTTGACCCATCTAAAGGCCTAATTTTTTTTAAATTTTCAACAAAAACACTTCTTAATATTATACACATAGCATTAAACAAGCATTTAGATTTGAGAGCATTAAACAAACATTTGGATTTGAAACCCTAAAGATTTTTATTTTGTTTATAAAAATTATAAAAGTATATAGCAGGGAGTAAATCAAAATATTTATTATTTATGTTTCTTGTTAGGTAATGATGTCTAAACAATAATTTTAAAGATTCTGGTTCTGGTTGAAGAAAAATAGTTTCCTGTTTTTAATTAGATTATACTTCAGGTTATTAAACATTTATATAAACTAGCTACTACCTGACTATAATTTACAACAATAGTTAAATACACTTAAGGGCTGTCCTAGTTCAGAAGCCAGATAATTGCAAAATTTCTATAGCAGGCCTTGAGCTGAGTAAATTTGTTGCAAGGTAATTTTTGACCCAAAATATAAATTAGGTAATTATTCCGATTTAGCACTAAAAAGTATTTTAAGTATTCAACTGAAGCTTATCTATTACCATTAAAAGGGCTTAGGCCTATCTGTTATTTTTGATATCTCCAAGTCGTTGGATGTGTTTCTTGTTCACTCACCAGATATGATTAAAATCCCTTTGTTAAGAAAAACAAAGTGGGTACCGACATTATAATGCATTAATTTTTCTGGTGTAAAAAGGTTTTAAAAAAAAGTTTTTAAATATCAACATTAACATTCCTACTCATGTGTATCCTATGTGTATTCTCAAATAAGTAAAGCATTATTAAGAGAATTAAAAAGTCTTTGTTGATCTTTTAAAGCTACAATACAGTCATGCAAGTACATTCAAATCTATTCATTGTTGTCAGTGAAATTCATTCGTTCCTAAGATTCGTGTGATGCCAAAATCAATCAGTTGAGTTACTGGGGTGAATGACAGTCCTACATTAAAAAAAACCTCTCTTAAACAATCTTTAGTTGATCATAATTCAATATGTGAGCTTGTTTAAAGGCAATGATTAACATACTATGTCTTACACTTCATAATATTGTGTTTAATTTAGTTCATAACTAATTGCTCTAAAATCATCCACTCTCAACTGCAAAGTTCCGGGGAGTAAGAAATTAGCAAAGATAAAATTCCTCCCTTTACTGACCTAACTCATAAGTGGTTTTAACTTCATTTCCACCTTTGTCCATCTTACACAGGAATAATGCAGGGGGTGTATAAAATGAGTAGACTTAGTGCTAAAAAAAATAATGCAGCAGGGTGTCTACTAGGCCATGAAAGTCACCAAAGTCACAAAAAAATTTACTAATTGCCAAAAAGTCATGAAAATCCCTGAAAAGTCATGAATTTTTAATATTTGGGCCATAAAGTCACGAAAATATTTTTGTCTAAATTTCATGCACATCGTAACCATGCGTCGAATGTTGAGCCACCCACTACCCATGATGCCATGCGCTAGCCACAAGTTGTCTGATTGTTTTTACCGTGATACCAAGGACAAAGTTAATGTTCACCATCTAACTTAGTTAAAGTTTAACGTTACATGTGAGGGCATTATGCCTATATATGCATAATATAATGTTCGGCTGCTTTCTGAAGGAATTTTGTGATCAAAAGTCAATAATATTTGTTTCTCCAACTCAGTATACACCCTGAGCAGGAAAGCTGGGTGAAAAATCTGCTTTACCCATATCAAATTTGATTAGCTAATTATGTCATCACTAGATTAATTTATAGCATCAGTAGAAGATTTCTTAGATGCTGTTGTACGACTTGTAGGGTTCCCTCTTCTGATGTCATACTTATAGTCTATATGCCATAGGAATGGTGATAACTCACAGCTAGCAAAAGTAACAATAATGAACTCTCGTGTATCAAATCTACAAACCGATTTGCAAGACTATATTGTTATGTCAAGTTTTTACTTTTGGCAGTCAATACGTTCACAACAAGCAATTTGTTTTTAACTATGCTTTTCTTTTAACTATTTTTACATCTTCTGTTAGCTGACAGTTACCAACACTCTTATAGTGAACTGTCATTATATTGCTTTATATTGTATTGGTCATTTAAAATTATGGAAGTGGCATCAAAGAACTTTGAGCAATAATGGTGCAATAAGGCAAACAAATGCCCACATTTTTTGTGGCTATGCGTATTCTCATGCTATTAGAGCACACCAAGGCCGTAGCCAGCCATTAATTTCGGGGGGCGGGGCTTGGTGGGCACAGCCCCCAATTCCTGGAGGTTAGAAAAAATTATAAAAAGCAGTTCTAGAAGCTATATTAAGTGTTTTTTTATGGCAACACAACCCCTTAATTGCCAAAGGCTAGGAACGATTTTAAAATTAAACACCTCTAGAGTCTCTCTAAAGTGATTTTTATGGCAACATAACCCTCTATCTGCCGAAAGCTAGGAAAAATTCTAAATATTAAACACCTCTAGAAGCTAGGCCTATCTGAAGTGTTTTTTATGGCAACATAACCCCCTAACTACCGAAGGCTAGGAAAACTTCTGAATATTAAACACCTCTAGAAGCTCTCTGACGTGCTTTTTATGTAACACATTTCCCTAATTTGTACTTGTACCTTAATTTTGATATTGTTTGAACCATAAATAAAGCCATATATATTTTGTTCATAAAATTGTGGAGCGTTTTAACCCTCAAAGCCACCCCCTGACTATGGCCTTGGAGCGCACAACTTATCATACCCAACTTTAGGAAATCTACTTACTCATGACGATAGTTTATATAAGATCATGCACAAGCAATTATGAAGATGAATAAAAATTTCTAAAGTAAAGAGGGAAATGAATGCCTTGTATGTCTACAACTGATAAAACGTCAAATGTAGCTCCAACTGTTAAACTATGGATCTAATTTTTTTTACACTGGCAAATATCATACTAGCTTAACTTAAAACGAAGAGAGACTGGGAACTCCACATAAACTGTTTAACAAATGATTCTTAATATGAAGGTGAACACCAGCATTATGCCAAATCCGCCATGCAATACTTGCAACTGAATTGACCCTACTACCAACCGCAGTGATAAATCTTTGTTTGGACTTTATAAATATTGCAGCTGTTGAATATAGACTATTAATGTGCTTTATTAAATCTTCTAAAAGCCTAACTCAAAGGACGGATATCACACAAAATATTCTTTTAAACTGGATCCATTTTATTTCTCGGCGTGTCAAGTTTTTTGAAACCGTGGAAATGTTCTTCACACTTTATCAGCAGTGCATCATGTAGATCTGAAAGTCTGTAATGAGGCATAGGATGACAAAGAAATAAGTTCTTCTACCTTTTTTTAAAACCATAATTCCTTTTCACAACGTTCAGAATATAAACTTGTGTCTCTTCAGAGTTCTGACATATATGGTAGCAGATTCTATTATTAATTGCGACAAAGCAGAATAAATTGGAAAGAAAATCCACATAAACACCGACTGACTCACTCTTTGAAACAAAGCTGTTGAAGTAATCACTCAACAGTAATCACTCAACAGTAATCACTCAACAGTAATCACTCAACAGCTGTTCATCGGGATTATCTTGTGAAGGGCAGCAGAGAGTTTGTTGGCATGCTATATTAATTCCCAACCTGGTTTCATGTTCTATTATGAAAGGTTTCTAATAAGAAACCCAAGAAGCCTTTCTTATAAATAAGTTTCTTTTATAAATCATCTAACAGAAACAACAAATGATGGACACAAGTTATTCCATTGATGCTCCATAGTTTTAAGTGGACAGAAAGAGTATCTAATTAGGGAAAAATATGTGATAAATGTGTTAACCTCTTAGCCTGAAATTATAAAGAAGTTGTTGTCATTTTTGATGATTACAATGACCTTCTGAGTACCTAAGAGCACAAACCGATTGACAACAGCAAAATGCTTTTGAAAGTTTGAAACTTATAACTTAACTGTTTTTTTACAAGCTGTGTCTGGTGCAGAATGCAGATACAACATGTTTAATATTTACTAAGGGAAGGAGCTCGCTTACAAGGTGTATTATTCAAATCCAGATCTGCGAAGAAAAGTGGGAGATGGAAAAATTGCCCGGCCAGCAATCGGAAAAAACATAGCGCGGTGTAGCAAAGCATAGCTGGCTTAGCTTAGCTGTCTGTGTGAACCAACATATTTAAATACATGGTCCGCTATTTTTCTCAAAAGTTAGCAGAGCAAAGCTCAGCTCAGCGTTCTGTGTGAATCGGCCTTAAAGAAGTAATTTGGACACCAGCTGAAGGACAGTGATTGAAGGTGGCAATTGATAAATAGTGTCCTGATTTATAATCTCTGTGCATTGACCCAATTACCTGCTTAGGTTCTTGAGTTTTGTCTACAAAAAATTATGTTATTAAATAGGGTGCCAGTGCAGATCTGTTGGAATCCCCTCTTGCATCCAATGCAGAGTTATACCTGTTGCAGCAGACAAACTTAGATTATGGCAGAAAGCATACCGACAATCAGTCATTTATTTAGGGACAAGTACAGTTTTTTTTAAGGTATTTAACATACACTTTTTGAACTGACTGATTATATCAGCACATTAAAACTGCTATGAGAAAGAACGAAAGGGCCTACCAATTTTGCTGGGAAAGTTATTTTCACATAAGGTAACCGCAAGGGTTCTTTTGCAAACCACAATTGGCATAGGACAGACAGCTTTGCTTGCCCACTGAAGAGAGCTATGCTACAGATTTTTATCGCTCAATCAAAAATCTGTTGACCCCTGGCTGGGTTTAAGCCCACGGACATCAGGTCCTAATTCTAGAACTTTACCTCAAGATCAAGAAGGTCGGCAACAAGTACAGTACTTAGATAAGTGGATTTAAAACTTAATTATAATATTTGTTGGCTTGATAAGACAGGAATAGAATCCATTCGTCTCAGGTAAACAAGAGTGACAAAAACAATTTATGAATCCTATGCTACCTTTGTTTCAAAAATGTTCCTAGGCTACTTGTTATTGATATATTGAATGACAAAATTTGACAGGTGTGTTGAATAAATAATACAATAATATGTTATTTGTTTAAAACTTTTCTGTTAGTACTGTATGAAACTTTATTCTTGTCCTAACCAAAGCAAAACATCGAAACAATTATCATGTTAGCTTATTTTGTATTATACTCACAATGGAAAACTCACTCTATAGGACAAACAAATAATACATACTTGTGTATTAATTTAGTCTTTTTTCATTGAGTGAACTGAATGTGTGTATATTGTTTGAAGATTTACTTATACATATCAAACACAGATTTACAGAGTGTTTTTTTTTTAATTATTCACCCCGGGAACATATAGTCACATTTCTTATAAATGTGTATTTTAAATTTCAATGTTATTAATGTCTACAAATAACTTTCCAATTATTTCATATATTTTTTAACATCAGCATGTTATCAACTCCCCCCACCCCTGTAACTATTCTATATTTTAACTGGCCTCGTAATGTAATGGTCAGCACCCATGACTGCTGACCTAGGGATCTTGGGTTCGATACCCAGCTAGTACCGAGGGATTTTTTCTCGAAAGAGGAACAATTCCCATGGTCACCAGAGGGTTTGGTTGGTTGGGCTTAGACTAGGTTTAAGACCTTGATTGGCTCCATCTGGTCATATTCACTATCATCATCATCATCATCATCATCTCATCTGTTCAGGATATGGAAAGAACTTCCATGGAAAGGATGTTCGATTAGTACATCCTGGCGTCCCCTGGACAACGGTACATTAGTATTGGCAAACCTTTCCACAAAGTGAGCTACAGATTGATTTAGCCTGGACATGCTATTAAAATAATTTATGAAACCTACTCTCTAGGACACTCAAATAATACATAGTAGCCTACTCAATATTTAATTAATTTAATTGTATACCTCATTTGTCTTGGGGTCAAAGTGCTTGCCTCAGGACCCGATGTTCGTGGGTTCAAGCCCAGCCGTGTTCGACAGATTTTTCGTGGGCAATGTGATACAATTTCCTTGGGAGGGGAAGAAATGCTGTTGGCCCCATGTTGATTGCGATGCTTAAGGTGGGGGTGCTAGTGAGCGCCAGTTTAGTGCATTAATTTTGCAGTTTTTATAGCGTAACCATTTTTTGGCAAAAATAGATAGAATATTTCTTCTATAGAAACATAGAGTTTAGCTTTCTGCACATGCTAATCTAAAGAGTTCTTGAATATCTCTCATGAGCATAGCGGCATTTGGTGACAAACTTTTTAAATGCAGAGAAAAAGTTGTCACTAAATTCCAGGAAACCCTTGACAGATATTCAACAACTGTTGAGATTAGCATGTGCGGAAAACTAAACTCTATGTTTCTATAGAAGAAATATTTGATTTATTTTGGTCAAATAAATGTTTATGCTATAAAAACTTCGAAAATACTGCCCTAAACTCACGCTCACCTAGCACCCAATCTTAAAAGAACACTGGACGATAGGCCTATGTGAAAATACCTTTCCCTGCAAAATTGATAGGCTCTTTTGGTCATAAAAATTCTCATGTAGTACTTATTTAATCAGTCGGTTCAGAAAGTGCATGTTAAATAGGCCTACTTCGAATAAATAAGAATTGATTTTAACTAAATCATTGACAACATCCCTTTTCCTCAATACCTCAAGGTGAATCTTATAACAATAACTACTACATGTTGATCTAATTTAAAACCCACATTTTTTTACCCCCTTTAAAAAAAATGTATGTGTAACTGTTTTGCATTTAAGAAATTGGAAGATTAAATGGAGGCAGAGCCGGCTATTACAAACGGAAGAAACCAACAATACTGTCAAAATGGAAAAGTTCTTGTCACATTGGCTCTTTTTTTTGCCCATGAGTTGAAGCTAATCTCAGATTTTTAGAAACTCTTCATAAAAGTGTGCAGGGGAAATAAGGATAAGTTAAGGGTGTCTACCATCAGGGAAACCGGGAATTTTAAGTGATCGGGAAAAACGGGAATAAGTCGGGAATTTGGTAAATTATCATAAAAATCCGGGAAATGTTGTTTTAATCAAAATATTAAATATAATAATCAGTAAATTATAATGTGTTTCAAACCGTCATTTTTTTTGTTTGTAGCTGTGGAATATATTTTATAATTCCTAGTAAATAATGTTAATACAAATT
>CABFWB010004547.1:0-15074 GCA_902151455.1 Timema bartmani
GAAATAGTTTAAGGACTTAAGGCTTTCTTTAAATCCGACCTCGGGCGTAGCTAGGCAAACTATTCTGCAGTCATGTGTGGAGGTATAGCATACCGCGCGGGCGTTTAGCCAAGAAAGTTGCTACCTTTCAATCTCGACGGAGGGTACATAATACCTCAAAAAATGTAAGAAAGTAAATAAATAAAACTAAACCGTGGCAACCGTTGTGATTGATTAAGGGGATTCATATATATATATTTTTTTGAGAAAACCTTTTTTTCAAATCTAATTGTGTTTTAATTTCAAAAGGTAATTTCATTATTTAAAAAAAAAGAATTTCCTTTAAAAGATATTTTAATTGATGAAATTAAATGTATCAAATTTTCCAAACCTATTAAATGCAAGTGTATGAATTTTATATTTGGCTTAACCTGCTATAAATGAACATGTACATATTTAAATACGATCGCCTGAATACTTTATAAGCTGTTCAATATTTACGCCTACACATTAAAATTAATTGTTCAAGTAGTAGTTTATTTTAAGTATTATCTTTTACTCAACCGTGTTAAGGTTTTCAATTGATTTCAAACTACAATTTTTTTGCGGCTTTGCTCGCAATAAACAATACATCAACACATTCGACTACTAAAAAAGAAAGAAACCTCAGTAGCAGTGGTTTATGTGGCAACAAAGATTAAAGATGAAATACAGACTCAGACTCATTCCCTTCCCCTCCACACCTCAGCTCATATTACGTGCCATCTTATGTCCCACATTACCAGCTGCGATGAATGTTCACTGCTTACTCTTGTTTTTTGTTCTACAATACTTCTCTCACTGATGAACTAGCATGATGGTATATATATTATTACGGTTCTCTGAAAAATAGGGAGTTCAACAGAAAAGTCCCATCTCGATTCAATGAATACTTTTTGAGTTACTGGAAACAAACAAACGGACTAACATATAAACATTCTACAAAAGGATTACATAGAGTTTATCTTTAATATTACCCAGAAGTAAAAGAAAACATTTCAAATATTCCTTCCAATGCGCAGAAAAACCTATATGGTGTACCCGTTCTTCCATCGTGGTAGTTAGAAAGTACCTTTGCTCTTTTTTTTCTTTTTTTTAGCACCACCTTACCACGTTTGGGTTATACACTTATGTACTAATTTACTCCAATGGTTTAAGAGATGAGGAAGGAAATTTTTATAAAAGTTCACCCAAATCTGCATGAAGGGAGAGTGTAAAATAATTATGGAAAATACAAACACAGTACACCAGACTGAGGATCGAACCTTGATCTCGTTATCAGCGGTCTAGTATACTGCGAGAGAAGCACCTTTGACCATCAGACCACCAAAGCAGTTTTTTTTATAGTATTTCAAATTAATCAAAGGGAAAGGTAGCCAAATCTTAAACTATCTATAAGTGTTAATTCTTTATTGTTTCAAATCTACATTCATGATTTGTTGATATTTACAAACCCTTCATTGTCAAGGAAACTTACAAAACGATGTATACATTAAAAATTAATATATTTGAATTTTTGTAAAATTAAAATGAAAATTGTAACCACAACAACAGTAAGATTTTTTGACTATGTTTCGCTTGTTAATGAGATGGTATATAGCATACCCTTTTTCTTAAAGATAAGGAGATCAACAGAGGAAGTCCCATCTCGATCGTGTGAGTACTTTCTGAGTTTACTGAACAATGAGAATGGAATCGAACTTACGGTCAAATAAAGAAATTTATTATATATATAAATGGTGGATGGTTCAGAGCTGTAAGGTATTTGATTTTTGCGTTAAAGAGGTCAGATTTTAAAAGAATTTGATGTATATTTCATGGTGCTCATGGTTTTTAAAAATCACTTCGCATAAGATATTTTAGCTTGTATACTACATTTGACATGACCTACTCTGGCTGATCATATTGGTCATTTTAACTAACGTTTTCTCTGTCTTACATAAAAAAAAACACATTCCCGTTTCCCTGAGTCAGGCACTACCACTATATAAGAGTATATGCTTGCAAGGCCACAGTTAAAATTTTGACGCAACGGATTAATTTTAATCAGAGTTGTCATTATGTTTTTGAGCTTGACGCTTTACATCGTCGTCGATTTTAGTTCTGAAAGTAGGACAAGTCATTCTTTTCTAGTTGATTAACAAAGGGTACAAGTTGAATTTTAAATCTTTAAATTCTTTATTTCATACAGAAACTAATTTCTTTTTGGTAACTTCACATTCAATTGGATCTTGTGGCAAAGAATATCAGTGAAAAACGCAAAGTCTGAGAGCTATGTGTCATCTTCCAATATTTCTTATTCTTCAAACCTCGGTTTTTCCACCATGAATGAAACCATTTCCTATCTCAGCTTCCAAACACGCTCGAAGAGACTTCTTGTACTGAAGCCCCATGCTTTTGTGCAGAAGATTACATCAGTGTATTCATCTCGCTCTAAGTCAAGAAACTCTTAGAACTGTCTATGAGCATGCCCTCAAGATTCAAAAATATTTAACAAGCTTAACAATGACATCAAATGCATTTTTCATGTAAAGGGCAGACTTACACAAAACCCATTTAAGTATGATACAATGTAAAACTACAAAAATTTTTTCAGAATATTCTTGGTCAAAATACCTACTAAATCCATATTTTTTCCCGGTCATATTTGGTGCTCAATCAGTCGTAATATTGCATTTACTGGTAATGAATACTTTCAAAGTTGAGAGCATGTTAGCCCTTGCTGAAATTAACGAACAATATATGAACCTGCTATAGTTTTATTTAATGATTGCATGCAGGCCAGTTCTTCAGTTATAGAAAATGTTTCGTTGACACATCTAATCACTACTAATAACTTAGTAGTATCACTTCTATCAGTGATTCTATCCATAACAGTAGAAAATAATTTAAAATGTTTCATTTTTACTTTCTTGCTACCTTACAGGGGGAGAAAGTATTGTGATCTAGTAAAAAACCAAACTCGAGATTTGATGACCCCCGGAATTCAAAAAAGTTTTTTTTTGCATTTCCGTCTGTCTGTACCACAGAGTTGAGCGTAAACTATTTTACTGATTGGGCTAAAACTTGGTATTTAGGGTTTTCAGATGGTTTCCCCGAAGGAGTTTTGGAATTGGATATCTAACCCTAGAATTAAGGATAGTTTCCTTCAGGGTGAAAAGTAAAAAAATCAATTTTGAAAAAATTGGCTATAACAATTTTGATTAAATTTCATTTCTAAGTATTTATAATTATTTCAAATAAAATGATTGCTCTAAATTTTTCATCCAAATGACTTTAAGCATTCCGGTCTGATGCGTACAATCTAATTATTTTTCCATATCCCAGTAACTTATTTGCGATGTTAAATTACTTATCATTGTAAATATGTAGGTCCATTTATAATTAAAGGTATTTCAATTGAAATATAATTTTTTATAACCAATAATTTTCAATATGTATGCAAATATATATAAATATATATAAGATTTTTAGACATTAAAAGTAAAGTTTTGCGACTCTAAGAAAAACTAACTCGAAATGTTGATGGATGTCGATTGTCGACGTTTCTTGACCCCCCGAACCCTAAGAAGGTTTTTTTAATGTCGTCTGTCTGTGTATCTGTTTAAGCCTAAAATTAAGAGTAGTTTAATAAAAGGTGAAAAGAGAAAATCGATTAAATAGGCATTAATGGTTTTAATTAAAGTTCGTATCTAGGTGTTGATTAAGATTATAAATAAAATGGTTATTTAAATTTTCCCATGACAATTAATTTTAAGGTACTTTACAGAAGCGGAAATTTCCGTTTCTCTGCAACTATTTAAGATACTAAATATCTTATAATTGCAAAATTGTATTACCATTAAAAAAACTTTTATTTGATTCCAATAGTTTCTGAGATATTGGTAAATATATTATTACAATTTTGTGAGCTTTAGTTGTATAGAGATACTACTTTAGTTTTAACGTAATAATTCTCTAATGACATAGAGTAAGTAAATAAGTAGGTCTCTCAAAACGTGTATATTCTCTTTCCTTTAACCTCTTAGGGGAAATGTTTGTACAGCAATGACATATCTCTATCATTTTAGTCTCAATAGTCAATATTTACCTTTTTTATTGGTATAAATTTATAAATTAGGAATTTAATAACAATGCGATAACCATAGGATGTGTAACCTTTATTAAAATGTCGAAAATTTTAACCGGAAATCGAAATTTTAATACGAAGTGTTGATCCTTGTGGACCCGATATTGTTTTTTTTGTCCAAATATACAAATGAGGACTTTAATTCCTTAAAAATAAAATTTAAAACCAAAAGCCAAAATTGTTTTACGTAATTGTAACACAAATTCTGTTTGGGTTTGCTAGTGAATATTATTTCGTTTCACATATATAACGAGTTTTAACTAAATATCTCCTTTTTTAATCAATGGAGTGATAAAGTCTATGTGGAGCTCCGCACCGTTTTCATTTTTACTCTGCTGGCAATCATTTCCTGATCGGTCCTTATTAAACCTTTTAACCTTAGTTTTGGAGACATTTATACAAAGATCAATTTCGCCTGTCACAACATTCAAACAATGTAATGCATTCTTCAGCCACTTTCATTCTCAGCCATCAATACGGCATTATTTGCATAATTATATGAAATCACTCTCACATTAACACTGTCCATTTACAAACTACTGCCTTCTTACAAGCATCCCTTGTACATGCATCCATTATCCATGAATACCTTCAAAAACCATATAGAAAAAACATAACCTGGTCTAAGACCCCGTTCCATATCAAACAATCTGTTCAAACCATATTCTACCCTGACGGAAGCATTACTTCAACCATCCACTGGCATAAATGCATTTACTAACCCTGAATCCACACTATACTTTCTCAGAACAATACATGACAAATTTCCAGGCATATAACTACCCTATATTTCTCAAATCACTTTTATTGCCTTTGCCTTTATACAAAAGAACAATGACATCTTTCTTCAAGTAATTAGGTACAATAAAAATCCCAGCACACACATTTAACAATCCACACAATATAGGAAAAAGTCCCATGCCCCAACATTTAAATATTTCAATTATTAAGAAACAAATAAGATACGCTATTATTTATGTTTTTAACTAAGATTACTTCATTTAGATATCATATTATGAAAATTGAAATCTGGACACGAGAATTGAACCCGGAACATTTGGCTTAGTACGTCAATGTTCTTACCACTGAGCTATCCAGGAATCGTCCCGTGCTCAGGTTAATTCTTCACTCATATTTGAAGGCAAATTCTATGATGATGATGATTCCTAAATATGCAATCCTTTACAATTATAATAATGTTACAAATGGCAGCATTAAGCCAATTACCGAGTCGAAGGTGGCTGCGTTACCTGATAGCTCGTGATCTTCATAAAATCACATATTTGTAGCCAATGATTTCCGCAAGTCCATCATAGACTCTGTCTTAAAATATGATTGAAGATTGACCCTTGGCACGGGACGATTCCTGGATAGCTCAGTGGTTAGAGTAATGGCGTACTAAGTCAAAAGTTCCGGGTTCGATTCCCGTGTCCTGGTGTCATTTTTCAATTTTCAGAATATTTCAATTATTGTTATTTCAACTACACAATCAGATTTGTGAATCTTTAACACACTCATTGTTTTAACAACTCAGCTGCCTCAATTATTTCACTCATAATACATTTACCCTACATTTTGATACTTTCTCTACGTTTTCACCACACAATTGTAATTAAAAAAATACTCAACCTATAGTTCTCTTATACTGTGTCCATCCTGTCATCTCACCACGTTCATCCTGAATGCCATAGTTCTTTCCTTGTAGTCCTTTTTTAGTTTTCTTTATCTATGTCCAGAACAGCTTCTTATTTCCTTCAACATCATTCTGCTATCTTTCTTCTTCTTTTATCCTCCTCTGTGTCTTACTCTTAATTCTTTCTTTAAACTCAAATTTCTCTCTTTGAGTACGTCCAACAATCTCTTACAGCCTGTTTCACGCTTTACGGTAATCAATAATATGTACGTTATTTTTAATTTTCTCTCCCAAATTTTTTTACCTGTTCATTCCACCAAGCATCTCTTACTAAAATTTTCCCAAATGCAACTCTACGAACATCTTTCGCTTACTCATATATGGTTTATTTTATTTTGCTACAAGTACTTTCTATATCATTATCATTTTTTCGACATCACATTCATGCTCATTTAAATTTTCACTCGGACATCTTACATATTGTTCTCTCACAATTTTATCCTGCAATTTTTCCACTCTCACGTGCTTAGTATTTTTTACTTCTTCCTAAAAAAAATGCATAGCTAATTCATCTACAGAGATTACTTGTGGTGATCCGTTCCACATTCAGCTGTACCCACAGCCCTGGTACACTTTAATGAACTTCTAAGTATCTCATCATACACCACAAAATCAATAGTCTTTCTCAAATCGCCCTTTTGTGAACAGATGAATGCATTTGTCCTTTGACCACGTGATCGTCACAAATACATCATTTTCTAAACAGAGAATATATAACTCTTTACCATTCTCGTTTACTTTGTCATCATCATACTTTCCTAATAATCTCTATGAATTCTCTCTTTGGTTAACAACCCATAAATACAAATCTCCTAAAAAGAGATCATTCTTTCACATTATTCACATGCATTCAAGACTTCATTGAGCTAGTTCCAAAATTCCATTCTCACATTATCAACTTCACCCTCCCCGGGAGAATATCCAGCAAATAATAAAATTCCAAGAATACCTATATTCATATGGACCCATAGAAGTATAGATGACACCAACTTATACCTTCTCAAAAACCGCCTAGGTGTTAGGCTTAGTATTATACTTACTACATGACTTGCCCTTACCCATTCATCCACACCGGACCAAAATGCCAGGATACCATAATTCATAATCAAAACCATTTACCCTTTTCACTTGGTTTCACATATACACAAATATCAATTATTCTTTTAACACTTCTTTTAACAATTCATTATCCTTAACACACACTCCTCTCAGAAATATATATTTGGTAAAATATTCAAACAAATTGTAAAAATGGTTGTTTGCGCATAGATTTTTATTAATTTTGGTAAATCAAAATATAATATATTTTTATTTTAGTACACCGCCCTACAACCCGTTTGGGATAAAGTATAAGCAATTATGGTAATGTATTAAGGAAGATGAAACACAAATAAATTAATGTGTACCCACATTTTTGTGAATAAAACGTGTAAAACAATTATGAAAAAAACTCATTATGCCTGCTTTGGATTTGAACCCTGATCTCCTTGTCATTGGTAGTTTAGTTAATCACAAGAGTGATGCCTTAGACCAGAGGTGGGCAACCTTTTGGAAATGGAAGGTTGTATAAAGCTTCACTGATTCTTCATGAGGTCATACATTTCATGTAGAGTAAATTTTGACAAAATAGAATGGTGTGCCAATCATAGATAGATAGATAGATAAAATAGAGTGGCTAATTTTTTTAACACTATCCCTTTAAAATAACTAACATAATTATAATTGATTAAAATATAAGACGTTGGAGAATGTATAGTTTCCAAACAATTAAGATAGTCTATACAATTGAACTGTGCGAAAGGGCCGCACACAACACCTAAAGCACGTTGGTTCTCCATCTCTGCCTTAGATCATTTGACCACTAATTTGATTAATTAAATGTAATTTTATTATTATTAATTATATATTTACCAAACTATCAACAAGTGAACTACTTTTTTTTAAATTTTTGTTTAGAATTTTTTTTTATTGTACACACAGTTTTATGTTTGTTTTGCTTTTTCTTACTACAATGATAAATAAATGGTACGGAACTAACCACGGACTTTCTCGATCTATTAATAATAATATTTAGCACTGCGTCTTACTACTCGTTCGGGTTATATGCTTAAGTACTAATTACGTTAATGGATTAGGAGT
This sequence comes from Timema bartmani, assembly GCA_902151455.1. Taxonomy (NCBI): domain Eukaryota; kingdom Metazoa; phylum Arthropoda; class Insecta; order Phasmatodea; family Timematidae; genus Timema; species Timema bartmani. Next base: position 7,980 of record CABFWB010004547.1, read on the forward strand.
GTGGAGGGTTGAATTGAGGGGAAGTGAATCCGCATTTGCGTGGAAGGAGAATGGAAAATCATTTAGGAAACCATTCGAACCTCGATCTTCCCGTCCTCAGCGGTCGAGCTCAACACGACTAGCGCGTTAGCCAACTACGCCACCGAGGCGGGTCTTGCTCTATCGGTTAAAAATGGATATATATATTTAAAACTCGTAATATTTGTGAAACTTAATAATACACACTAGCAAATCCAAGCATAAATTGAACTATAATTATGTAAAAATTTTTGAGTACCAGTTTTAAATTTTTAAATTTGATTTTTTAAGAATTAATGTTCTCATTTGTAAGTTTGAACCGATGAAAAAAAGATCAATATTGGGTCCAAAACGGTCAACACTTCGCATTAAAGTTTCGAGTTCCGGTTTAAATTTTCGACATTATATTTGGTGTTGCACATCTTCAGGTCATCGCATTGGTAATAAATTCTGCATTTATAAATTTTGATTAATAAAAAATGTAAATATTGACAATTGAGTCTGAAATAAAGGAGATAGATTATAGTTGTACAAACATTTATCCTATGAAGTTTAAGGAAGATTAACATAAACTTTTGCGAGACTTATTTATATTTAATTATTCTATGGCATTGGAGAATTATTGCGTTAAAATTTCAGCTTCTGTAAAGTACCCTAAAGTTCATTTTCATAGGAAAATGAAAATAACCACCTTATTTATAATCTTAATCAACGCGTATATACAAATTTTAATCAAAATCGTTAGAGCCAATTTTGAGAAAATCCATTTTTTCTCTTTTCTCCCTTTACTAAACTACTCTAAATTTCAAGTTTAAACAGACACACAGACAGACGGCAATGCAAAGACCATTTTTTAGGGTTCGAGGGGTCATCAAACGTCAATATCCATCAACGTTTCGGGTTTTAAAAAATCTACAGCCACAATACTTTATATTTAGTTTTCGAAAAGTTAAGATGTATATATGTTTGCGTACAGCTTGAAACTTATTGGTTTTATAAAAATATGCTTTGAATAAAATATTTGTATTATAAACAGATATACATATTTGTAATAATAAGTAATTTAATATCTCAAATAGTATCGGTAATATGATTAAAAAGATAATTTACGCATCAGACTGGAGCCCTTGGAGTCATTTTGCCGAAATATTGAGGGTAACCATTTTGTTTAGAATATTTATAAATGTTTAGTAATGATACGTATTCAAAATCGTTAGAGCCGATATTGAGAAAATCGACTTTTACTCTTTTTGCCCTTCAGTAAACTACCCTTAATTTTAGAGTTAGATATCCAATTCGAAAAAGCCTTCGAGGAAACCTTATGAAAACCCTAAATACCAAGTCAAAGCCCGATAGGTAAAATAGTTTAGGCTCTAATTGGAGGTACAGATAGACAGACAGACGGACGGAAATCAAAAACAACTTTTTCGGATTCGGAGGGTCATGAAACGTCAAGATTCATCAAAATCTCAAGCTCGATTTTTTTTGACGATCACAATACTTCCTCTACCTATAAGAAAGCGAGAAAGTAAGAAAGATCATGGGGTCCCACACTTTATTAGGGGTCCCCGGCCCCCATATTTCTTGATCCACCCCTGTCCACACGTTATAATAAGCCAAGCATACAATAGAATGGTTTGCTGGGGATGGTTTCACAGATGTGAGTTTTCTTTAAAGTGTTTTATTATTATTACATACTAATGAGGGTGCACTTAATCTGAAATGTCATGCTTATCCTAAAGCCACAAGTGTAGTCAATAGTAATAAGTAAATAGAACATAAATATAAAGTATATTTCTAATATAACGTTTCGAATACTACAAGGAGATTTGCTTGATAATATTCTCGGGACACATTCATGGAACGTACTGAAATCGCTGATAACTCGGAATAAACGTCAGTCTCCTTCAGTGCTGCTTACTGCTGACGAGGGGTTTAGTTCAAACCACATCCGAGTCTACTGAGGGTGTTTTAACATTAGTATAGTAATATTAATTCTAAATTCAAATGCGTTTATATTTATATTAATTATACCTTCTGATCTCCATCCCTTTAGTCCAGTTATATATATATATTTATATATAATTTATTTATATATATATATAGAATGGGTAGTAATAAGAAGTATAAACAAACCCGTGGACGAGATCCGCAGTGTCCCGTTCACTTTATGACGACCCAATACTAAGCAAGACTGGACTGTGATGAACATTGGCAGTTACTTAATTCTCAATGGGGAGAAACTAGTTCTGTTAGATTATTAAAGTATCATAATAGAACCAATACATTTCCTGAGTTCATCAAGGTATCCATGAATTAAATAACTCAACAACTTTTTTATAACGTGGAACTAGGTCTAGACTATCGAAATGCCAAGATGTGCTTGTATTGGTCGTTGACATTTTGTTGGCTGTTGGTAATTTATTCAATATAGTTACGATAACAACCAGAGTGAGATGATTCAAGCCTATGAGTACTTCTTCTCAGACCTTAAAGAGTCAATTTTTGGAAACTAAAACTATTTTAAAACTGGCGAGAGTTTATGTAGTCTACGTCACCTGCACCGGTTAGTACGCGGAATTATTTTTAGGCTCCTCTAGGATGACTTGTTGGTGGCGGGAAGTTCAGGGCTTAGATCACAACAGGGTTTAGGGATGGTGATGATGATTATTATTACTAGTATTATTATTAATAGTTTTCCACTCCCCCACCACGAAACTGCGTGTACATTTAATCTAAATTCTATCTTCCTCATACTTACTCCCCCAGTGCTTAAATGTATATAGTCCGGTCAGTTATTAAAACGTAGTGGGAAAAAGGGGTTGTATATTTTTGGTCTCTGAATGAAATAAGCATGATTTTATTATTTTATTTATTTAGCATCGCATTTTACTGCCCGTTCGTGTTATATGCCTAGGTACTAAATATTCTAAAGTGTTAGGGATTAGGAAGGCTTAATTTAAAGGAAGTGCAATCGCTTTTACGTGGAAGGAGGGTGGAAAACCATTTAGGAAACTCCACTCTCAAAGCATAAGACCTGGATCGAACACCAAACTCCCTGTTTTTGACAGTCTAGTCCCACACGAGAGTAGCTCGTTAGACCACGTGTCCACCGAAGCGGGTTAAATATCCATATTACTAATGAACAAACAATCTCAGTGATCTAATATTTTAATTAAAATTGTGTGCAAAATATTTAAAAGTTCTCCATTTATTTCAAACATAAAAATGACTCCAATTTTTATTTACGTATACAGCCATTAATAAGCCTGTTGTAAATGGAACAACAATATGTGATCAAATTACTAAATTCTATCTCTTACTGCGTCTAAGTTCCAATATCTTCAATGGGAGTAATGATAAGGCATTCACATATGTGAAGGGATTTTATTCATGAATCTAAGTCAAAAGGAACCAAAATTACACTCTCTTATAAGTTGGGGAGGTGCGGTGCAAGTGTGATGGTTTTGGATGTGTGGGTGGGGGGGCTTCATAGGTCTGTCGTCTTCCTCTCTTTTGTGAAATCAAACTGCCAACATATTTATTTGACGTTCGTCCTTTACTTGTTTCTTTGTATGTATATATATGCCAGGCTTGTGTGCTGAGACCAATGCTAGGGTGAGCAGTTATGTCATGCAATGCAAGTTTCATTAATTGAAGATCGTGCTGGTGGAAAATTACTAGCTTACCCTTTGCCTTCCATCTCAAGGCTGGATGAAAACGGAGGGTGATTCAGGGAAAACACAGACAAATGTCAAAATTGACTTTAAATTCGAAAAATTTCTGGAGGAAAATGTAACGGATTTTGAGGGAAATTATACTTATTTTAATTTTATTAATTACTCAAAATTTATTAATTTTAAAATGTGAAATAATTAATTTAGTCAAAATGTCGTATTTTAAAATTATATTCTCTTTGTTTATTGTAAAACACTTTTTTTTATTATAAAGTAGATAGTAATAGTAACTAAGATATGCAGTGTAAATAAAACCTGGGAGTTAAAGCTATAGAGAAAATTTAACACTATTTGTCTTTGTTTGAAATCTAATAATACTTAATACCGCGTCTTACTATCCTTTCGGGCTGTACGCTTGTTTGTATGAAAAAGTATTAAAAAGGTGAATTTATTTCTATTGCAATAGTAAATGAATTCTTAAACTGTTTGAGTTGTTAATACATCATAATGTGAGTTATGTGGAATATTGAAAACAAGACTGTAAATAACTATTAGTTTATATCATAGATAGGCTCTAAATTCATGGTTTTTTTTTGCGGTTATGTTTAGAAATAGCTGTTAAGATATTAAAATATTTATTGAATTTAACTAATAATGACAACTAGGAGAAGTTATACTGGAGTGAGGAAATTTCACAAAATACTAATTCTAATGATGTGAGTACTTATATATTTCATAACCTTTAGCTAAAGTTTTAAAAATTCCCCTTAAATAACCATATGCACTTTATTATTTAACATCAAATGTCCTTAATTTAAGCCCACTTAGCCTCCCTAAGGTTCGTTTAATATTATTTAATGATTAGGCATAAGACATCCCTGCTTAGAAGCCTTGCTGAATATATATACATATTTTTATGGCATGTATTTTCTGCGGATAATATTGAACGTAATCACTATGTTTGGTGATTAAATAACTCTTTAATCAAATATACAATGGCTTGTACTATTTTCGAATACCTTCGCAATAAGTACCGTAATATTTGATTCATATAATAAGAACTTTTCTGATCCTATAAAATAGCAAATCAAGCACATAAAATGTAGGTTCATATGGTATAGATAACACATCTTAATCCAATCTCAATCCATGTAAACCAAAATAAAAATTAAAAGCCTGTCTATTTTTCAACGTGCAATTAGAGACTAGGTAAAATAAAAAGCTGTTATAGTTAAAAATAAAGGAAAAATTAAAAAACTTTACTCTATTGTTTAAAAAGTTCCATTTTTGATACAAGGTCTTAAGAAATCTTGTATTTTTTATTTATAAATTGGAGTTGTTTTAGAGTAAAATAAAGTATAAAATATGTTAATCGTACATTATAAGCTTTTGAAATTATTTGTAGCTAATAGGATGTGACACACTTGCGCTAGTATCGGTAGTTATATAATACAAATATATAAATTAAAAATTTATTAGTGCATAGAGATCACATATAAAAAATACATATGTGCATACCTAATCACGCCGTTCCATTGCGGGGAAGGCAAAAAATTGTGCAAGTTGCCCAAAAAACAACTCCTGACGTAATACATTCTAATTTACTTTCTCTACACTTTCATGTATTTGTATACTACCTTCGATTCAACACCATCCATACACCGATACATATATACTTATTTATTCCTAAAACTCTTAAAATTTATCTTTTTCACATATACGTCTACATCATTTAACCACGTATTACATGGCCTACCCCTTCCTTTTGATTCACATATTCCCCCAAAAAATATTTGCTTCGTCACTCTATCCACACTCATCCTCTCAACATGCCCAAGCCACGGTAGGATGCGTCTTACACGTAAATCCATTGAAATTTTAGTTCAAGCTGCACTTATTCATTGACCATTAATTAGTGACTCTGTCCATAAGAGCTTTTTACTCCTTTATATCTTAGATGTCTCATTCCAAATGCCCAAATGCATTCACCTTGCTCTTGTGTTGGGTTGGCTTAAACAAACATTTAATTACTCCAGATTTTTATAATATTTTATTCTTAGCAATAGTTTGCATACCTTCAACTACTCTCCGAAATCGAACATGATACAAGCAAATAAAATGGATAAAGTCATGTGGGAAAAAGTGGTGAGCACTTCAGTTTATCGATTTCACCATTTATACTTCCCATTTTACAAAACAATGTGCCAAATATACAAAATATTCACTTATTCTAACAGTTTAGCATTTATAATACCAAGCAGTCAATAATTTCTTAACCCATCCCAAAAACCATTACCTGAGTTTTGGAGACATTAAAACGAAGATCCATACCACCTGTCACCACATTTAAAAATTTAATACTTTCTGCTAGTCACTTTCACTATAAGACATTAAAACGGTATAATCTGCATAAAGCAGAACTCTCACATTCACATTATCCATTTGCACACCAACCCCATCCTCACAAGAATCCCTTATACACGTATCCATAAATATATTAAGCAACCATGGAGACATAACACAACCCTGTCTAACATCTTGTTCAATATCACAACATGCGTTCAAGGCTCCATCAACCCTAACACATTCTTTACTTCTATCATTCACCACCATGAGTGCATTTAATAACTATTCATTCACTCTATACTATCAGAACATTCTATAACATATTCCTATTCACCAGATAGTACGCTTTCTACAAATCAACAAATGAACAATACAGTTCATTCTCTATCGTCATACATTTCTTAATCACTGTTATAATAAATAAATGGTACGGCGCACCGTACAGACTTTCTTTCTCTTTCTATAAACTCGTAAGATTTGCTGACAGCTTGGAAACTCGGATCTGCTTTACATGTTCCAATTTATGAAAATTATGTTACAATTGCTTTACATTTATCACCGCGTCATACTATCCGTTCGGTATTTATGATTAAGTACTAATTACGCTAATATATTAGAAATTAGGAAGGTTGAATTTACAGGAACTGAACACGCATTTGAGTGGAGAATGGAAAACCATTGATGAAAAACCCTCCCAATTCACCCGACCTAGATTCAAAGTTTGATCTCCCCGTCCTCGACAGTCAAGCTCAGTATGAAACTAGCGCGTTAATCTCAGTACTAAACTAACGCGTTAGCCAACTACGGCACCAAGAAGGGTAACAATATAGAAATTAGTTTTGTGTGTCAATGTGCCCTATAAGGTACAGACAGACACACAGACAGAGGGAAATACAAAATTCACTTTTTCGGCTTCAGGGATTCATGAAACGTCAAGATTATTCAAAATTTCTGTTTTAAATCCTATATATTTATTTTTAAAGAATTATTGTCCTCATTTGTATGTTTGGACCAATAAAAAAGATTAATATTGGGTCCACAAGGGTCAACACTT
>CABFWB010004547.1:16345-26595 GCA_902151455.1 Timema bartmani
AGCTCAATCGGTAAAATAGTTTAGGCTCTAGTTGGAGGTACAGACAGACAGACGGAAATTCAAAAACCACTTTTTCGGATTATGGGAGTCATGAAACGTCAAGATTCATAAAAATCTCGAGTTCGATTTTTTTGACGACCACCATACTTTCTCTACCTGTAAGATAGAGAGAAAGTAATATCAGTTCCATGCCACCTCTATCTGGAAAGAAATTACAATGCACACCACAACCTTGTCCGCAATTTTTTCACGCACTATATCAATTAAAATTCTCCTAAAAACTTTGCTTGGTTATACACAACAATCTTATTTACCAATAATTCTTAATTTCATTTTTATGGCCTTTCTCTTTGTACAAAGAAACAATGACAGCTTTATTCCAGCTATTAGGAACGTTTAAAATTCTAGCACACACATTGAACAACTCACACAATCTAGGAAAAGTACCATGCCCCCACACCTGAGCATTCTAATAGTGATCTCATATACGCTGGCGGCTTTGACATTCTTTAACAATTTAACAAATTTTAACACCTGTGAAGTGATAATGTATGGTGCTGACATTTAGTTCATGGTGTAGTGGAAACAATTAGATGATTTATGCTGAGGAAAGTGATGGACAACGTGCGTAGGTTTGCATGAAGTCCAGTTAGGCTCACCTAAATGACACTATCTTCAAAAAGTGAAAATTGTGATATGTAGTTTTCATTTATTTAGAAAGGGAGTATTTACTTTTCAAACAAAGTGTTAATTTTCATGTTACTATTCGTCTAATTGTTTTGGCTCCAAACTGTATAACTATGAGGTGTACAGAACGAAATATTTAAAATAGGAAGCTGAAAATTTTCAGGCAGGAAGGCCTTAACCAAAAAGGGTGCAGGAACACGTGATGTCCAAAAATTCACATGAAGGGTCTTATTTTCTTTCTAAACAAAGTCGAAAAAATATCAAAGTCTGGACGACCTAGGATTCTTAAATTTTGTAGGCAGGTAGTGCCTAGCTAAAATGGGTGAATGCATATGCCTTCTTGTTGACTAAACATTCACATTTAGACCCCAAAAACTAAAAAGAATTTACAAAAAGTTTTGTTCATAGTGAAATGTTCAAGTGTTGAAAAGTTTCAAGCTTTCATTTGAGTAAATATTTGATCTACTATTCTCTAAATATTCTCTAAAATTTATTCGCAATCATTGTCTAACTTATGCCAATGGGACACATTACATGATCGGAAATGATGGAATTGATTTTTAAACGGCTATAATTCTAGTAATATAATAAGTAATTTATAAACATAGCATTACGTTCTATAACAATAAATATGATTAGAACATTAATCCCATGTATATCTGCATCAATATAACTATCGAAATATAGCATCGTTAGCTCATGAATTATAGACAGAATTCTTCGGTAGATTTCAAACAGATGCGTTTTCCCTCTCCAAGGTGTACCGGGGATGCTTTACCCTAAATGTTTTTTCATAAAATTAGTTTTAACCCGATCATTTTTCTGATAGCGAAGCCAAACACACATGCTGGTTGAACACTTTCCCGATCAATTGGAATTCATGGCTATTCATCATGAGATAGTAGTTAATTCTTAATTACTGAAAAATACTGTATGCAAAATAAATAATGTTTATCCATCATTCAAACCCAACCAAATAATTGTAATTGTAGAAAATAATATGACTCAGACACTAGGCCTACTTAATTAACGGTGAAATGTATTAGTTAATAGATGTGTGACCTGACTAGAGAAGATGTGGTTGAAGGTACCATTATAAACTATATAGCAATTTTGATCATATTAGGCAACTAATAAAATATTAATTACTCTCCATATGTAACATACCTGTGAGCATGATATCCAAAATGACCATACATATATTTTATTGGATAAACTCTTGATACATAATATCGAATTGTGTCACAGATTCAAAGAAACTCTCTGATCTCTGAAGCATGCAAGTATTAAGATAAATTTGTTTTTGGAATCTACTACCTATCTGATCTATCAGAATATTTACACTAATAAAATAATAAAAATGAATGTAGAATTAAAATAAACACGCCAGCATTTGAATATAGGGAGAGTGAAAAACAATTTAGTAAACTTCATATTAAGTCTACAGCCAGGATTTAAACCATGACCATCCAGTCACTTTAAAACAAAACCATCCCAAGAAACTTACATTGAGAGTATATTAAGAATGTTCAAACAATAATACTATTGTACTAGATATTTCAAAGTGATTAATGTAATATACGCTTAACAAACAGCCGTGTATTCGAAATGAATAAAGGTTGTATTACAAGTTATATTACTAAAGACATAAACAAATACTGATTTAAGTTTAACTATTCTCAGAAGAGAACTTAAAATATTACATACAAAAAAACCTCTAAAACTTTTAAGGTATGAAGAAGAAAACGTTACCAAATAGTATCCTTATTTAATTAAGGTATTTGTCTTAGATTGTACCAAAGACCTGTAGACTTATAGTCGTACCTTCTAACAACTCGGTATTGAGGACTGACCTTGTATTTTATGAAACCATCTGGACAGCTATAGGACTGCGACTCTTTCACAAGTTCATTTTGCTGGGCTGATCTACTGTAATATATATACTATTTGTAAATACCTCTATATTCATTTATGTTTATTAATATATTTTTTGTAATAATTTTAGTCATAAGACTAGTTATTAGAAACCTAAACTTAATTTAGTAATAATTTTAGTCATAAGACTAGTTATTAGAAAGCTAAACTTAATTTAGAGCTTTGTAATCTTACATATGTTTATGCATCATACTATTTTGCTAATACTTTAATTATATTATAGTGACGACTGTTTATCGAGATCAAAATTAAAGAGCACAACAAGAATAATTGAGTTTTTAAATTTTTTCTGGAGCATCTAAACACTGGCACAGCTTATCGTATTTCAACATCTTCCCAGTTACTAAGTTTGACATGTAGTTGAACTTTTAGTGGTCACTGCCCTATAACTGCTCACAGAGTCTGTCAAATCTTTGCTGCTGTTTATTTCTTTGCGTACGGTACGTGAGATAACAAATCTTTCACCTCAAACTATCTTCTCTCGAGTTCATAGCACACTGTGTTTTTTTAACATGACTAATATAATTTGTAAGATAGTAACTTTAATCAAAAACTTAAAGGTAATGTATTAATTATTATGTAAAATATCCACATCAATCTTCTTTTTATTGAGGAAGTAGATCTTTAGATGAATAGAGTGAGATAAATTAAAAACAATGACAATTCAATGGTTGTTTAATAGGTCTCCGGTGCTAATTACTTGGAAAGAAAGAGTTCTGTTGAAATATATTTTGTTGTTTAAATTTTATGTTTTTGTTAAATAAGCGTGTTTATTATTATTATTATTATTATTATTATTATTATTGCCGTGTCTTACTACTCATTCGGGTTGTACGCACTTCCGCTAATGTGTAATGGTAGGGTAATTGTGAGATGAAATGGAGGACCTACAGTTTCACGTGGAATCCGAACCACGGTGGAGGCCTGGCACTCCACACATTCACAAGTTGTGATTAATACACGTCTTTTCAGAGGTGAGGGAAGGGTTTGGCAATCATATAAATCTGTGCTGGGACCGAGGATTGATCCCTGGACTCCAGCACAGAAGTCTGACACCTTACCCCTATACCACCAGGTCACCTGGTGTGTCTATTGTTATACAGTATGAGTATGGATGTTAGATCATGCAACTCAAAATGTTGTGTTATCTCTTTAATCATTTAGGACGAAACAATGAACGTGTAAAGTCAATACACCAATGAAAATAAGCATTTGAACTCTAAACCCATTTTAAATATATAAATTTGAAATAATGATCATCAGAAGACAATAGACGAACTAAAGGCAAGGAAGCCTTAGATACGAAATAGTTATGTAAGAAACTAAACTAGCATAGCAGCTAGAGAAGCAAACCGTAAGATCTGCCACTTGTTCGTCTTATTCTTAGGTGTTAACTATCATTTCAAAAACCCATTCTTAGGCTGGTGACAGACAGATGGACAGGACAATGGAGGGGATTTCATACTGAAGAGTGTGTGCGCATGTGCAATGGACGCAAAAACACTACACATTCCTTTGAACAAGTTTTGATTAACATGAATATGCAATGTTCTCTTTGTTAAGAAGCTAGTAAATTTTATTTGTGTACTGAATCTTTCCATTCTTTTGGGCTATCCGTCTATTTATACTAATAGGCTATGAAAGAAAACCATAGAATCCAAATAAAGTGTACCCATATCGGCGTCCAGGTAGGTTTGGAAATTATCTGTAAGAAAATATTGAGTACGCCGATCCAGATTATAACCATGACATCCCCGTAATTAGCAAACCAGTCTATTTTAAGTTACGCTATAGACAATGTGACCACCAACGAGGGTTAGGAAGTAAAAAACCTACTGATTTTGTCCCTTTTGACGAATATTGATGTATTATGATTACACACTATTTACACAACAGAGAGTATCCAATGATAAAACCTAGTTTCCACTTCAGAGGTCGTGGTAACAAGAATTCGCAAACTAGAATAAAGAACCTTTACAGTAGAGGGGGTGCCTAACCAGAATTTATTCATACGCCCACAGAAATTATTTTAATAAATTATATATTTTTATTATAGCTAGAGGAGATGAGAAAGTGGAAAGTAGAATTTGTTAATAATATTTTACGACTATAGATCTAGATAAAATTCGATTTATTTAGTGGCACGTAAGAACGTGTATTACAGCTTAATACACGTCTGTGCTGTACACAAACATACATACACAAACACATATATATATATATGTTTTATGTATATATATATATATACATACAAACACATATATATGTTTGTATGTATATATATATATATACAGACACTAATGTGATAGGGATGTAATTATTAAAGAAGTAAGGTAGGAAATATATAATTAATGGTGTCTGTAGGGATTATATATACATGTATGTATGACTAAAAAGATAATTTTTAGTACTTATAAAAGAGATAGAAAGCAGAAATTTATTGAATTTGTAGAGGAACCACTCAAAAGCTACACAAACCTTTCAAAATTAAAACTGATAAAAATTAGAGACTATAAAAAATAAAAGCGTGATTTGTGTAAATATTTTAATTTGTCGACATACTATTTGAACTTATAAAAAGAAAGGAGAAACTACAATAAGACATTCCAAAGAAAGCTTGCCGATATTAATACATTTACCATTTTTTATAGTTTTGTTTGTTAATTCGTATTCATATTATTCAATCTAAAAATGTGTTTCTTTTTCGAATAAAGATTAAACAGGTAACGTTCACCTATCTGATCTAATACAAGTTTACATTTACAAACTTTTTCAATCAGACAAATCAATGAATTTAAATACTTCTTGAGATTGAAAGAGTGTGAGAGGATACATTTGAAAGAAATAAGCTCTTTTAGGGAAAATGCAATACTTTCTCAGCTAGATCTTTGCTTTCATTTGTATATTTGGTTCATCGGCCAGAACTAAGAAGCTGTAGGAAGCTTTTTTTGATAACTTCATATATTACATTACCAATAAAACACGATAATCCCACTCTATGATTTTTTGTTCTTTTTTTAGCACTGCGTCTTACTTCCCGTTCGGGTAATACGCTCTATGATGTTTTTATTGGGACAATATAGCTCTCCGAGATGTACAAAAATACTGATCTTACAAGGCATATAGTAGGAAGACTTTTAACTAGAAGAAGCCTCCAAATCGCCTTCTGGTAATGATTTAAGATGTGTCTGACATTAATAACGCAGAAACAGTTTTCAGAATCACGTATTTGACGTTGAACGTTTAACAAAATCTTGCTTTAGGATGACATTAAATTATATAAACTTTATCAGAGGCTATAATGAATAATCAATTCCGTTTGGGAGAAAATGTTACTGTTAGAAGATAACTTAAGGAATTGTTTACGAATTCATCCTCATGGTCAAAGGGCAGCAATGGTCTGGGCATGTATTAAATACTCTCAGCGGTGTACGGTGTTTAAATTTTCAAGTTAAACAATAATGTACGGTAGATCAACAGTAGCTTTGGTTAGTGGCAAATGCATTTTAGTGAGGCAAAACTGAAAAAAATAATTTTGATATAAAATTTAATAGAAGAACCACAGTAAATATTTACTTGCGGCTCGGTAGTTCACTAAATATTTGGAAATATACTGAGCCCAATTAATATTTCGAATGTCCATTCTGTGTCTGTTAAATAACCAGGCTACACAAATTAATGACGAGTTATTTAGTATTTTATAAGTAGGGCTCCGTTGTTACATTAGTGTGAACTCAGTCGTCTGTAAGAATGAGATGATAAAGGCAAGTTTAAAACTTTTAAACAGTTTGACGACCTCGTGGATACCACCATACAAGTTAAACTAGGTAATATAATAAGTCACCTTAGGTACTTAAGTGTTAAACAGAGCCAATATAATGGAATGTCTGGCAGTGACAAAATTAGATACAATTCTATAATCCATGTTCCAATTTTAACTGATTTATCTCAAGGGAATATATAGAGTTTATTACAGTCAGTCAATTAGGCACCTGAAGACACGGCATTATCCTTTTTTTTGAGACGGAGGCAGTTCCCAGTTAATCTGTTATAAAGTATTATTAATTATTATAATATATTTTTTATTATTTAGCACCACTTTTTAATATCCGTTTGGGTTATATGCTTAAGTACTAATTATACTAATGGGTTATGACTTGGTAGGGTTGAATATAGAGGAAGTGAGCCCCCATTTTTATGGAGGGACAGTAAAAATCCATTTAGGAAAAGCCACCCCAGTTCACCCGACCGATATTCGAACCTCAATCTCCCCACCCTCCGCAGTCTAGCTCAACACGAAACTAGCGCGTTAGCTAGCTACTCCACTGAGTTGGGTAAATTATTATTAAGTAATTACAAGATCAACAAGGTTGATATAATAGATCTTCCCCAGCCCATTTTCAACCGTGGACAGGGGCCTTTTTGTTTAGTTTTAAAAAATAGAATTAATTTAGTTCACATTCTCTTAATCCTCTATTACTAGATAAAGATACATTTTATTCAAACAAAGTCTAACGATACATGTGCTTATCAATTGACGAATAGGTTTTTGTTTAGTTGATTAATATTATTATCAATTTGTCGGAGACAAGCTAAACATTAGTTCTTTATAAGACACCACCATTACTATAACTAACTGGTATTTAAGCCCTTGCCTCCGTTCACAAGAAACCTAGTTAATTGCGAAAGTGACACCCCAGAATGTGCAGTACTGATACGGATTGTATTATTATTATTATTATTATTATTACAATACGTTTTAAGGTTTCATAAGTTCATACATGTTTGTTCCTTAAATTCTGTGTCACTATAAGATAACTCATACACGAAGAGAGTTTATGTACCATGTCAAATACTAGGAGAATTTGTATGAATGTCAAAAGCCAATAAATTATAACACATAGTTTATCTATGAATGGGGGGCAACAACCCTCGAACTACAGGCAAGCGTACAGCCCGAACGTTTAGTAAGACATGGTCTTAAAAAATACTACCGGTAGTCTAATATACAACCAATAAAATATTCACTGTCTAGAAATAGGAGCAATAATATTCGTAATTTATAATATTGTGACTAATCTCATATATATATATATATAATTAACTAAACTACTATTTGTCTCGGAATGGGAGAAATTATATTCGTAAGATATAATATTGTAAATAATCTGTGCTATATTCTTTAAAAATCACTGAAATCAGTTTTAATACATTGAAAGGGAAGTGACATCAACAGAAGTGTATTTTTATAGAATTCTAATTCACCATATAAACAGATTTAGATAATAAATAAAGTTTAATGTTCATCAATAAGCTAAAGATAGTATCCTACCAATAAAAAACTACCAAATAATGTTATAAAATTATCAGATTTGTATATGTAACAGAAAACTTTTCATCATACTATCGTTTGATGATTTTTAACTAGGATATTAATTATTTATTTTAGATAAAAACAATAAATTGAGATAGATAAAAGCTATTGAATAAATAAACATGCAGGCTTAACGTAAACTTGATCTCTTTTACTGTAAACAGATAGGTCGGGGTTCAAATTCGGAACGGGTGTAGCAAGAGTATACTTTACCAAAAAAAAGCCTTGGTGGCCGCATGGTTTAGCTCGCTACTCCCGTGTTGGAGACTGGACTGCCGAAGACAGGGAGGTCGGGGTTCAATCCCAGTAGAGTGCACTTCCTCTAAATTAAACCTTTCTAATCCCCAACACATAAGTGTAATTAGTACATAGGCGTATAATCCAAAGGGGTAGTAAGACCCGGTTCTAAAGGAAAAAAAACTTTACCAAATGTTTCTATCCTCCCTCCACGCAAGTGCGTTTACTATTCCTGCAAAATTATTTATCCTTCATTCTTACCATGTTATTGTAACTATTTAACTAGCCTGGACTTTGAAGGGGAGTAAGATACGGTACAAAGGGACAATTAATTGACTAGCATATAAAACATATATTATGCCTGATATAATTTAACTTTATACTTTTGAAATATGAATATATTTATTTAGAGTTGTTGATTGTGTGATTTTGAACTCTATATAATTATTGGGGAACAAAATGGATAGTTTTTCCAAAATTTTTTGCATGATAATAGTGCTAAAATGAACACTTTGATATCAAAGACATATTCATCTGTTTCTTAACTCCTCTGTACAGTACATTGTTTCTATAGGAATAACAAGAATAATTAAGGTACTATTATTTGTTCTTATTTGATAATCCCTAATTAAATTATTTGTTATACTTTGTATGAGGTAGAATTGAAACTACTGAATACCGGGAATGTTTGATTTTATGAATTTTGCCCTGTTTAAATAATAGTTGACACTTTCTTTCAGGGCTACTCAGTCATACGAATAATATGCATCTCAGTTTGAGAAGCACTTTTTTCATTATTGACAGGTAGTACTGAAATTTGTTTTCTTAGCAAGTTATTCTCTACCATTCCCCTAGGTGCAGGCTGTTGACGTCTAAATGTCTTCTTCCCCTACACTCTACTATAGATCGAATGATAACCTTTTGGGCAACAGAGTCGGGTAAACTCTTATCACACTTTACGACGCCCAATTTCGAAAATTAGCACTAAATGAAGAATTCTGATATTTTGGTTTTATAATCTGCTTGAATTATTGTTTTAGCCAATTCTTAAAATTCCTTTTCCTGTTTTAAACGTAAGATCCTGTCTCACACTTCGGATAGCCCCTAAAATAGGTAGGAGGAACAGCTTGTTTGATCCAGACGTCGACTCGTAAAGCGGTTTTATGTGTTCGACATTTAAAAAAAGCATAAATGCCACTGTCTCTCTTGATGTGTAGGCAGTCCCACCTTTACCCTATAGCCTTAATTTCTAAAGTAGATTACGTAGCAAAGAATATGGTCGGCCTATTTCAAGGTCTTACCTCACAACTTTTCCAAGCCCTAAACGAGGGCTATTCCAGCATTTTAGTCTGTACTCACGCGCAACTATATAATACAGAAGGTCTACAGTTAAAATTTAATATTGTTAGTGTATTGTTCTGTGTATTATACAATCTGCAAGGTAAGCTACATCCGCTATTTATTTTTTATAATTATCCTGAACACAATACTGCACTGTAAATTAAAGTTAGATTGTTTCAGTTAAGATCCAAAGTACCTCATGGATTAAACATGTCCAAGAAGTACGATTTTTGAATTTTTAATATGATTTTTCCATATAATAAACAAACACTTCTTAAATTTTTTCTATCACCGTGTAGTTATACGCCTAACTTCTTAATAAAGGACTTTTTTTTATACTGGAAGTTGTTTGATTTCACCGTATTGCCAATTTGAAGATGTTATTGTATATCTAGTCAGTCGAACCCGGTAGTCTTGGCTCAGGATTCGATGTTTGTGAGTTCAAACCCAGCTGAGGTGAAATGATTTTTCTTGAGTGATCAAAATAAGTAGCACTACTTCCTTCAGAGTGGAAGTAAAGCCGTCTGTCCAATGTCAATTATAGCAGTAACAGATTCCTGGAAGGCATGTAAGTACATTTATGGTCAAATGGTTTTGCGATAGCTAATAGAATTCTCCCCGTGAAAGTGTGGGGGTTAGCTCAACTGTAAAACCGGTTTGCAAAAAAAAAAAAAAA
>CABFWB010004547.1:26630-57826 GCA_902151455.1 Timema bartmani
AAAAAAAAAAAAAAATTGCAAATTCTTGTGACTTTCCTTAGTAAACGTTGAATCAGCATGAGTGGGACAAGATGTAGGAAAAGAAAGATATTTTATATCTAATTAATTACATGTAACTTTTCATTCACCTCAATTAACAAACTTCATCAAATTGATACATATTGTACAAAATTTAATAATTTTGATAAGAGAATCAGAAATGGTGTGATTTTATTTACTATTATCCATTTTGAATTCCAAATGCATACTTACCATTCTAAATAATACATTTTATTGATACTACGTTTCATATGAAACTATAATTTAATAATTTAAATTCAATAATTTTAGTAATTTCCTACAAACCTAGTTACAGTCAAATTAATAAATAATTTAATCATTATTTATTAAATACAATTAAAATAGGTTAGTTCAATTTTATAAATACACAAAAGTGGTAAAATTTTATAAATCATATGACAATTTAATTCCTTAGCAAATTTCTTTTTTTAATCTAAGCCTTTATACACATATATACATGTATACATATGAATATATAAGTATATAATATACATATGTTTGTATATGTACCCATACGTATATACAAATACACAATACCTACATGAAATACACAAAAAACAGTACATAAAATACTTTTATAATTATATATTTATGCATATTATATATATATACATGCATACAAATATATGTATATTAACAGATGTACACATATGTATACACATATATACACGTGTATTTATGTATACACATATATACCTATATATGTATATTTATATATAGAGAGATTTATAAAATAGTAACTTTATTAATATAGGCCTACATACAGTATAATTGAACTCTTTTTTGTAATTCTTTAAACTATTTATTTAAAAAGTATTGTCATACCATCCAGCGATCCCACTGAATGCTCACGGTGAAAATTTGTTGAAGTTAAATACGTTCTAAGCTAACGTCGGAAATGTGTGTGTTTGTGTGTGTGTATGTGTTTGTGTGTGTGTGTGTGTGTAAGTTTCGTCACAATGGTTGGTTATTGTTGTTGTAAGCAACCAGATTGAGGATGTTAGAAAAATCCTGATACAAATCTTATTTCCAAATAAAATAAGAGTAATAAAATAACATAAAAAATGTGAAAAAGTGTTACAATAATAAATTATATTGTATGGTGTTACTTTTCTCCATGGTTCAACTGGAGCAACATCCGGAGTTGGGTGAACTCGGCTATCTCTTTAGCGGTACATCAGTAGAAATGTGAACCTGCACTTGAAGAGTTCCTACTCTTTCAAATGTTCACACACTAGAAACAATGGCAGTTAAGTCAGGTCAAATCATGTTCGCTCTTTCAAGCTTACTAGTTCGTTAACGACTAGAGTTATATACATAGTATATATATTTCCTAGATTACAGTTAAGAGGTCACTCATGCGCATCACTAACAAAGACAATTTTAAATTCATGCAAATAAGTTTCACAAGTACGTTTTCTATAGGAAACCATATTTTTTTTAATTAACTGGTTTAAAATACTCTTATATACATTTAAATTACATGACATTTAAAACAGATTGGTTTTATACGCATACTCATTGATGATGATCAAAGTTTAAGACATCTATAGTTGTGCACGTTGACTAGAAGTCCTTCTTTACTAATCTAATATACCGATAACAGGAGGTCGGGGATCAAATCCTGGCTGATTAATGATGTTCTTTCCTAAACTATTTTCATCAAAATTTATTATTTTTTCATCCTTACCTCATCATTAATTTAATTTAATGGCACGAGCCCATGTGGATATTAAGACACGGCTAAAAAAAAAACGTCTAAATTGCATAATATAAATATGTAATAATATTAATACAATACAGACTATTATAAAATTGGTGGCCTGGCGGTCTAGGGATAAGGTTTCAGACTTCTGTGCTGGGGTCAGGGGTTCAATCCTCAGTCCCAGCACAGATTTATCTGATTGCCAAACCCTTCCTTCACCGTTGACAAGATGTGTATTAATCTCAACTTGAAAATGTTTGGAGTGCCAGGCCTCCACCATGGTTCGGATCCCACGTTAAAATGTAGGTCCTCCATCTCACAATAACCCTAACATTACACACTAGCATAAGTGCGTATAACCCGAATGGGTAGTAAGACGCGGTGCTAAAAATAATAATAATATTAGATACTTTTTTTAGTTGACTTGCACGAGAAAGAGAGGATCATGCCGATGGCTTCTTGAGATATGGAGGATGGTGATGAGATCATATAAATTAATTGTAAAAGTTACATTAAAAGGCTCTATTCATCAAATATTAACTATTTAACACATTTTATTATTCATATTCTTAAACTAATCATAAACCTATAGGATAAACTTTCTATTCAAGTGTCTTAAAAATAGTTTTAGTGCACAAAAAATTATTTTCAAAACATATATACACTATAGGTCTTACGTATGCATTAATATAAATAGTTTACTAATATATATATATATTATTAGGTCTAGATATCACACCTGGGTAAAGTGTCAGACATCTATGTTAGTGGTCCGATGTTCAATCCTCGGTCCCGGCACACATTTCTCTGATTAGCATACCCTTCCTCCACCTCTGACAAGTCGTGAATTAATCACTTGTGAATGTGTGGTTCCACGTTAAACTGAAGGTTCTACGCTTAATTTCACAATCACCCTACCATTACTCATTAGCATAAGTGCGTATAATCCGAACGGGCAGTAAGAAGTGATGATAATAATAATAATAATAATAATAATAATAATAATAATAATAGATAACAATGAATCTTATGCCTGTTAAAAAAATAAAAAATGACTTGTTTGGATGTTCTATCAATTTATTTTACCTTTGTAGAGATATTTCTGCTATTATAAAATATGTAAACAGAAATAGTATTATTTTTTAATAGTAGGGGTCAACTTGCAACCCAAAAATGTATTTAAATAATTCAGCCTGGTTTACCGGCTATATTGAGGTTGAAAATCAATTCTCGCCTGGGCTTACTGAGGGTTTGGTTTGTTCCAATATAGATTCCTCCTCTTTCATCACGTAAATTCGTGTGCATTTAAATTAAACCATACCTGCTATGTCCATACACGAATCAGCTCTATTAAATCTAATTAGACGTGATGGGTAGATAAACACGTTGGAATATGTTAAGTATATTTATATAAATGTAATTCAAAGTCATTCATAATTATAATAAAATCAGTAGAGACTTTAAAAAATTGATGGTGGTCTAGGGGTAAGTTGTTAGACCTTTGTTCTGGGGGTTCAGGGTTCAATCCTCTGTCCCGGAACAGATTTATCTGATTTCCAAACCCCTCCTTCACCTCTGACAGGACGTGTATTAATCGCAACTTGTAAATGTGTGGAATGCCATGTCTCCACCGTGGTTCGGATCCCACGTTAAACTGTAGGTCCTCCATTTCATCTCGCAATTACCCTACTGTTACACACTAGCGTAAGTGCGTACAACCCGAACGTATGGTAAGACGTGGTGCTAATAATAATAATAATAATAATAATAATAATAATAATAATAATAATAATAATAATAATAATAATAATTTAATAATAATAATAATAATAATAATATTTAATAATAATAATAATAATAATAAATTAGTATCAGATATCTTTTTAAGCTTTTCTTTTAACCAATACAATTTTAACGCCATATTGTTTTAGTCATATCGTGTAAATCTAATGTACTTATGATTGTGATAAACACTTCAAAACAATAAGCGTCAGTAAAATAGAGTTACCCTCATATGCATTTCGATACATAGCCCATCTGTTGAACAAATTAGTTGATTAATTGCTCCCCCTTCCACCACTCTCAACCAGATACGTGACCATTGATCCCCACAAATTAGCCCATCGAGAGTCATTACTTTCCACTAATGGGTTCATTTTCAGGTCTGTTAATCAGGGAATTCTATCGGACGACCATCGGTTCCCGAAGGCAACCTGTTGAATACGCGATTGCCTCTTTCCAAATATATAGTCCACGAATGGTGGAAGGGGATGGTGGATGGGGTAGTTTAGTTCGTAAATCGATTCGGCTCCATTCGCTAGCTCTCGTTGAGAGTTTGAAAAGGGGGGAAGTCCCTCTTTTCCTCTCTTTTTGCGCGATCGGAAAAGAGAATTTGATGGTTAGCAAAAAAATAAAAGTGTGTTTGAAGGGGGGCAGGGGGAATGAAAAAAACGAGTCAGGGATGTTGGAACAGAAGGTTAGAAAAAAGTGGAAAGGGGGAGGAAATTCCCAATAGAGCAGTGAAGCGTTCCAAACAAACTCAATCTATCGGGCTTTTCCCCCATTTTTCTTCAATGGATTTTCTTGTTGAAAGAAACCTCAACTTACGGTTGGAAAAAAAAAGGTAAAAAAAGACTAAGGAAATATTTGTAGCGCCCTTCGAAAACGATCCACCTGTTGCATTTCAACTTTGAAGTGGTGAAAGGGCATTTGGAAAGGTCATAGTTTATAGGTGAATTACTTACTTGCATTGTAAAAACATATTGATATATATCAGCTGAAAATATATGAAGGAAATTTTGACTGTATACTTTGTAGTGTATGTAGGGCTGACGAAATCATTATTGTTATACATTTTTCTTGAAAGTTTGCTTATAGGTCCAAAAATCCATATATGAATGTGAATACAGCTCCTGTTAAGAGTGCCTCACACACATGTGCATCACGCATATTTCTAAGTGTGCCTCACCCAATTGTTTAAGCGTGCCTCATGCACAAGCTCGCCTCATCTATATATTTAAGCGTGCCTCACGCATATAACTGTAAGGCCCATTCTACACTAGCGGTTAAAACGGGACGGTTTTGCTGCTAGTTTACGCCCCCATAATCTGAATCTACACCTGACTTTCAAAACGTGACTGTTAAACAGCTATCAAAACGCGACTGATTCTACACTAGGGGTTTAAATGCCGTCGTTTTTGCTTCCGTTTGTGGAGAATGGTTTAAAAGTTTTGTATTGCGGGACTTATTTTGTTGGAGGAAATTCACAAAAAAAAACTCGTCAAAAGAGACGTTGGTGGACTCACCCCACATTATCGAACCGTCTCTCAACAGGACAGTTTCATATTATGTTTATGAATCACAGAATGTACCCAGAGAAGTTTTTTTGAACTATAGAATATCTGTGGTTTTATTTGATAAACTACAATGTTTAATGAATGAAAATATTGCAAAACGTGATACCATCTTGAGGAAAAATATGTATTATTCCTGCTGAAAGACTTGCGACATTGAGGCACAACTGCCTGTTAACGCCTGGTGTATCTTGATTCGCGTTTCTACCGCTAGGTGGTTTTAATGCCAACAGAGGTAGATGTTAAAATGCTATGCTAGACAAAAACTTATTTTCTAACTTGATAACAAGGGTTTCAT
Source organism: Timema bartmani (assembly GCA_902151455.1). Classification (NCBI taxonomy): domain Eukaryota; kingdom Metazoa; phylum Arthropoda; class Insecta; order Phasmatodea; family Timematidae; genus Timema; species Timema bartmani. The sequence goes on from CABFWB010004547.1 coordinate 32,047, forward strand.
TCAAGGAGTGGTTGCTAGCGTTTTAACTGCTAACGTTTTAACCACTAGTGTAGAATAGGCCTTAAACCAACTCTTTGATCACAACAAAACTTGTGTGAAACCAAAAGAGTACACCTTTAGGACGCATTCCTGTTGGAATTAGGTCCTCTACCAATGCCAGTTGTGTAACCGTACACGTCTAAAGTTTAAAAAATTGGAAGGTTTTGCATCTTGGTAACAAAATTAACATAAACTACTTTTTTGTACTTATAGAAGCTATTTATTTTTAGCACTGCTTATAACTACCCATTTTGGCTACACACTTATGTACTAGTTACGCTAATGGGTTGACAATAAGGAAGGTTGAATTTACAGGAAGTATACCCCCATTTGCATGGGAAGATAGTGGGAAACCATTTAGGGAGAACTACCCTCAGTACACCCTACCAAGACGATATATCCATCATTGGCAGCCTAGTTTATTGTGTGAGTGGCACCTTAGACCATGTGGACACCGAACTGGATGTAAAGAGCCTATAGTCCCATCATAAGGTCTAAAATTAAATAGTAATATAATGATTGGACATTTATAAACTATTTAAAAACATAAAAAAGTTTACACTACTTAAGTTTGGTAATAGTTTTTAAAATATAGCACTTTTATCAGATATAACACAAATTAGTACCATATTATGGTATTTGGCATATACTAAATATTCTATAGATTTTACAAGATGTATATATGTATATATACATACTGAGAAAAAATATCTACATCTACGGAAGAAGGGCCCTTATCTGATTTCATTCAATCTCGATACATAAATAGATTTTTTTATACTGCGTCTTATTACCTCTTTTGATTATATGTGTATATTCTAATTACGCTAGTGATATAAAAATGAGGAAGGTTTAATTTAGAGAAAGTGTACCCGCATTTACGCGAAGGAAGGTTACGTAATCATTTTGAAATACCACTCTCAATACACCCGACCAAGATTTGAACCCTGATCTCCTTGTCAATGGCAGCCTAGTCCAACACGACGGTAGTAACGCTCTAGACCATAAGGCTATCGAAGCAATCATATTATAGTTGTTAAGTACGAAGTAAGATAATATCCGAATCTAATTATCATATAATATTTAAATTGTAAAACGACAATAGGAGATGGGAATATAACCTGGGACTTTTGGTTAAGTATTTCAATGTTATTAACACTGAGTTACTCAAAAGTCGTCCCGTGAAAGGGGTCATTTTTCACTCATATTTAAGGCAGAGTTTGTTATAGACGTGCAGAAATCGTCAGCTACACATGAAAAATCAATAAACCTTCCTAATACTATGAGGTCACTGGAGACCCAAACGACAGTTTGTTAACCTGTATAACTTGTAATATATTTTGAAAAAATCTAAAAAAAAATCACTTCCTTCATTTATCTATTTACTTTGCACAATAGTTTTTTTATTTTTCTTAAACTTAATGTGTAATATTTTATATCTCTATTTACACTCAGTACCATTTGATTCATAGCTGACCCCAAGCTTAAATCCATAATTTTGTTTTCTGACTTTTTCTCTACTATAAATGAATTTATTTTTATATACAATAAACGCAATCAATTGTGTAGTATTGTAAATACAATTACAAACTCTAACGTTACCAAAACATTCCATAATCTTCAGAATATAAAGGGATGGTATGTCTCATGTTTCTCTTCTGGAAATAATAGAACATGCACATGGTCGTTTGTCTTTGGTACTTTCTTTCATAGGCTGCTCAAAGCTATTATGAACTTCTATACTCCTAATTATTAAAGTTAAATTTTAATAAAGTCCAATTTATACAAATATAATCTGCTTTTGTGGCTGCATGGTCCAAGGCATCAATCTCATAATATAATAGACAACCGATGACATGGTGATTGGGCTTCGAATCCTTTTCGGGTGTACTGAGGGTAGTTTTGTATTTTTCTTAAATTATTTTCTACTCTCCCTCCATGCAAATGTGAATACACACTATCTAAATTCTACCCTTCTCATCCATAATTCACTAGCGTAGCTCGTACGTATGCGTGTAAGCCAAACAGGTAGTAACACGCGGTGGTATAAAAATAAAAATACACAAATATCCCGTTGTGTATGATTAGAAAATACTGAATTGCGGTGACAAATCAAAACCTGATAAATGGTCACCAATAACAAGTGTATTTCGGATGCAGGCAGAATCATTACAGGATGCTTACATTCCACATGAGTTCATCACAAAGATTGAGTAGAATATTATGTAATAATCATTTTGGTATTCACAAGGAAAAAAATGATTATACCAAGAGAGATGATTCAAGATACTAAAGTGGTCATGGATCTTGTGAACTACTCAGAGTAAAGTGGAAGTAATATTACCGTAAATATTTTTTATAAGTAAGCAAAAGTGTTTTAAAATAAAAAACTTACAATACAAGTAGTAGCAAGAAAACATGTTTTCAAGCCAGTACAAGAGTTCATCTCGATTGGGATTTAATAATTCAACAAAAATATTGTATCATACTTTCAATAAATAAAAACTGTGTGCTTACTCTTTTGAGTATCATGCTTTATTTAGCTAAAACAAGATAATGGGAAAGCTAAGCCAGCTATGACTCTATACAATAACATAACAAATTCAGGAGTTGACACTTGAGGTATTTTGGCCTAGTGCAATTAACAAATGGAAATGGTTTTATTCTTCATATTTTTAAATAAATGCCTGAACTATTTCGTTATTTGAATATGTGTAATTAAGATGGAATCTAAAGATAGATAATTATAATAGAGTGGTATTACACATGTAATTGTGTAAATATCTATAAAATAACAGCAACTGGTTGTTACTTCGTAGATAACAGCAGAAACTCAAAGAGGTAAAAGTGCTAGAAAAGTTTACTATGGGACTTATTATAAGATTATAACCATAGCTATAAGTGTAATAAGTGTTCTTATTTTATTTGAACTAAAAAATATTCATTATATGAAAATACTGTGTAGATATCTTAGGAAGAAAATTTGTTTTCTATGTATTAACTATTTTAAAAGCTCATTTTGTTGTCAGACAACTCTTTTTGTACTTTAAAATTAAAGTGTAAACTAGTATTTACTATAAAAGTAACAAAATCACACAAAATTAAAAACAGAGTATAATATTATGAGAGTAACAGAAGTTAAAAGAGTTGTATGGAAAGAAAAGTACAGATTCTGGGAGGAGCTTACACAGAAAATAAAGTAAGACAGCAAAGGGAATATGAATATGCCGTTTGGTATGTCAAGGAGTGAAAGATCTGACAAGTAATCTATTGGATCAATAGAAAATGAATATGGAGACGTAATTAGCAATATTAAGGTGATTGGGAATGTGACTAAAGCTTATTTTGATGAATTACTAAATGGTGTCGGAGTAAGCGGAGAGGAGGAAGAGAATCATGAGCCAAACGGGAAAAAGACACCGATTGCATGGACAGAGGTAAAAAAAGCTTTGCGGGGGATAAAGAGAGCAAATTTAATACCAAAGATACAGTGGCTGTACTAACACAAATTTGACAAAACAATTAGATGTCAGATGATGGGATCAAGGGCATGATTATTCCACTATTGAAGAAAGGGAGCAGAAAGAACAGCACCAACTCTAGAGGAATTTCACTACTTTCTCATGTCTTGAAAATTACGGAAAGAGTTATTGAGGGAAAACTTAGAGCCATTATTAAGCCTGTTCTAGAAGAGGAATAGCATGGATTCAGGGCTAACAGGAGTGCATCATACGTTTTATTTGTTTTAAGAATGCAAACGGAGAACTATTGGGGAAATGGAAGGATCTAATACAGTAATTGTGTTCTTGAACCAAGAAAAGGCGTATGACAGCGTCTCGAGAACAGTAATTTGGAAGATTTTAGAAAAGCTGGGAGTTCCAGAAATTTTATTGGCAAAGTTCCAATGATGTATAAGAAGTGCCCGAGCCGTGTAAAATTTAGAGAAGACAGGTCAAGGTGGTTTGAGACCAAAAGTGGTACTCAACATGGAAATGTTCTTTCACCATTGCTGTTTGTAACTGTCACGAATGCTGTACTGAAAGAGATGAAAAAAGAGTAGAACGAAGACCTTAATACCCTGGAATACGCAGTTGATGTAGCGGTTTTGGGAGAATCTGAGGGAAAATACGGGAATGACTGGATAAGTGGAACTCCCTGTTCAAAAAGTATAAGATGATTGTGAGAAAAATAAAGATATTTGCATTGGAAATAAGTAAAGTAAACTCCGAATGCATATGTCTGAAAGAAAAACCATTGGAAAATATCCACAATTTCAAATAACTGGGTAGTGTGGTCTCCTGTGAGAGCACCATGAAGCAGGAAGCTCTCGACAGAGTTACCAATGAGTCAAAATTCTTTAGTTTTCACGAGAGCTTATGTGGAACAAGAAGGTGCTAAGAGCCAATATGAGTCTATGTAAACTATACCTTGTACCCATTCTTACGTACATATTAGAGACTTACACAGTAAATATGAAAGATCTGAGTAAGCTGCAAGAATGAAAATGAGAATTTTAAGGAGCTAGGACTGAAGGAATCAATTGAGGAAGGATTAATGTCACTAAGACTCTTATGTGGAAAGAATGGCGAAAACAAGAATACTACATATATACATGGCTAGAGAGGTAGGGGGCTTGATACCAGTTGGACGACCCAGAAGGAAGTTGGTGGACCAGATAAATGAAAATATAGGGAAGAAAAGAGGAAGAAGTTGAAGAGTGATGAAAGAAGAAATATTCGTGGGCAATGTTGGTGAAAACTTGTTCGCAAACACACTACCCAGAAATCTATAGAGGCTGCACGATGATGCTGATGATTGTGATGATAATTCATGAGTGAAATACATTATATTTCAAAAAGTGTTATTGGGGGTCTCGAATGACTCCAATGATGTTCAAAGAGACAAAAGAAGTCTGGCGGTGGGAGGGTTACAATCACGACGTATCAAATAGAACTGTCACCTTTGACTCGGGAGGGCTTTATGGTGCCGATGGTTAAATGTCAACTGTATGAATGCAAAAATCATGATGGATTAAATATACATGCTATTATAGTTGTTAAATACTTTTAAAGCCGCATCATCTGTACCTTAGTGGGTAGAGCATTGGCGTGCTAGGCCAAATGTACCAGGTTTGAATCACGTATCCAAGTATCATTTTTCCTTTTAAAGAATATAATATTTAGTTTAGCTCTCCTCTCCGACAGAGTTTCGTCACAACCTACCTTATCATTAAAAAAATTTATTCTATTAGGAGAGTGACTAAGGTATTATACCATGGGAGCATTAATGACCAAATATTTAATTTTTTAACAAATACTGGTGCTTCTTGAACTAATCTAGCTGAAATAAACGATACTCCTCAACACTGCCGAGTATTACTCGAGGATATAAAATTTACTTTCTCGCTATCCTACAGGTAGATAAAGTATTGTGATTGTCAAAAAAAATCAAACTTGAGATTTTAATGAATGTTGACGTTTCATGACCCCCTAAATCCAAAAAAGTTGTTTTTGAATCTACGTCTGTCTGCCTGTCTGTACCTCGGACTAGAGCCTAAACTATTTTACCGATCGGACTAAAACTTGGTGTCTAGGGTTTTCATAGCTTTGCCCAAAGGAGTTTTTGGAATAGGATATCTAACTCTAAAATTAAGGGTAGTTTACTGACGGACAAAAAGATAAAAAAATTTTTTTTTCAAAATTGGCTTAAACGATTTTGATTTAATTTCATATCTAAACATTTATACATATTCAAAACAAAATGACTACTCTCAATATTTAGTTAAAATGACTTTAAGGATTCTGGTCTGATGCGTAAATTCTTATTTTTTATCTCAGTAACTCTTTGAGATATGAAATTATTTATCGTTGCAAATATGTAGGGCTATTTATAATAAAAATCTTTTATTTGAAACATATTTTTAAAATCAATAACTTTCAAGCTATAGGCCTACGCAACTATATATATATATATATTAACTTTTCGAAATCTAAAGGTAAAGTATTGAAACACTAATAAAAATATAACCTTAGAGGTTGATGGATGTCGACGTCTCATGATCCCCCGAAACCTAAATAGGGGTTTTTAGAATGCCGTCTTTATGTGTGTCTGTTTAACCCTAAAATTAAGAGTAGATTATTAATAAAAAGCGAAAAGAGAGAAATTGATTTTCTCAAAATCGGCTCTAACGATTTTAATTAAAATTTGTATCTAAGCGTTGATTAAGATCACAAATAGGCCTAAAATGGCTATTTTCGTTTTTCTATGAAAACGACTTTTAGTGTACATTACAGAAGCTGGTATTTCCGTCTCTCCGCAACTATTTGGGATACTAAATAACTTATCATTGCAATATTGCAGTACTATTAAAAATAAAAAACTTTTATTTGAAATATATTTTTATAAAACTTACAGTCTCTAAGATATTCGCAAATATATTAAGACAATTTTGTGAGCTTTAGTTGTGAAGAGAAACCACTTAAGTTTAAACGCAATAATTCTCTAATGCCATAGAGTAGTTAAATATAAGTAATTCTCTCAAAAAGCTTATGTTATTTTTCCACAAACCTCCTAGGAGAATGCGTATAGCCCGAACGGGTTGTAAGACGCGGTGCTAATAATAATAATCCTAGGAGAAATGTTAGTACAACAATCATCTATCTCTATTTTAAATTTAAGAGTTAATATCTAAATTTTTTAATGGTCGAAATTTATAAATGAAAAATTTAATAACAATGCGATGACCCAAGATGTGCATATCTAATAAAATGTCGAAAATTTTAACTGCTAGTGGAAATTGTAATACGAAGTGTTATCCTTGTGGACCCAATATCGATCTTTTTTATTGGTCCAAACATATAAATGAGGACAATAATACTTTAAAAATAAAATTATAAAATTGAAGTCTGGGTCACAAAAAAGTTTTACATAATTATAGTGCAATTTATGCTTGGTTTTGCTAGTATATATTATTTCTTTTCAAATATATTACGAGTTTTGAGTAAATATCTCCATTTTTAAACAATAGAGCGAGAAAATCCTTGCGGAGTTATGTACAATTTATTTTATAAGTTATTTAAACTCTTTACCTTGTCCCATAACTAGTAAATAAGTAGCTTGTTTGATGGTGACTCTGATTTTGGGGGATAAAATGGTTAAAAACACAGTTGAGTCTACTATTGGTGTCTTTATTTCCATCTTTAGGCAATTGATATAGAATTTCCTACGAACTAACCTTATTTCGATTTGAAGAAGAGTTTAACTTGTGTACACATTTTACACATATTGTGTTTAACTTATAACCATTTATTTTATTTCATTTTAATTTTTAATTTCTTGCCCACAGTCAACTGAATTATGTAATGCGCTCACTGAGAATACACAAAATATCATTTAAATTAGTTGAATGGTAAATTAAAATAAGATTAAGGAGTTAGCACATATTTACTGTGTATAAGAGTTTCAATAAAATGTCTTTAAATTAAAAAAATGTTTTATTAAAAACAAAGAAAACCTAAACTTGTATGTATGCATACTGTAATCTTAGCTAATTCTTAAGTTTTAATCCTTCTCTTGTGTTAAGGGTCTAATTGGGGAAATCTGAACTAACCGCTACTTATACAGCGGCCAAGAGTGTTGAGCTTGTGTGAAATACTGAAATAACATTTTAATATTAATATTAAATTTCTCAAATGTTTCACAATTAATTTTTAATTTAGAGAAATTCTAATTATTGAAGAAAATTCATTAAATCAATTATTTCAAATTAATTAATATGTCAACGAGAATAGTTATGTCTAATACGACTTATCGTTTAGAATAATAGGTTTCAATTTATCAATAATACCTGTGAAAAGTCAAAATAATTTGGTATATGACCAAGAAGGAAATATAAAGTTTTTTTTAGGCAAAAGAGGAAAGAGAAAGCGTGTGTGCTAAATTGTAGACTTACTCATTCAAATTCCATATTGCAGGCAATTAACAAATACATTCATAAAATGAATAATATAAAATACATGACCGCAATGTGAACATTTTATCGAATCAAATCGGTGGTTTTATTCTTTAAAAATTAAAAGTCACTTATCAGCAGTTTCAAGTGAGAGTATTGTTCCATTTATTCAAAGCAGCAACGTAATCGTGTGAAACTCTGATGGTGCTCGGATAGGTCTACTGAGCAATTATAAGGAAGTTTCTAAAACAAGTAGGTTGTAAAGTTTCCCATGGCCAAACGGACAGTACCTTTGCGTTCACTGCTAATGATACGTCTCTTTTTTTTCTAATTGATGGTGGCATTTTGGTTTATTATTTTGGTTTTTATGTGCTTCAGGAAGTATCAGACAGGACGAAGAAGATTTGCTCAAGCTTACTTCCTAAATGACATACCTTTCATGTGTACAGTGTAAACTTAAGATATATATGTTTATTTTTCAGTGTGTTCAAGATTTTACATGAGATTCTATTTATGTTTAAGATTACGATTTGATGGTTACCTAAATAATTTCATGCAAGTATTGTCTTCCATAGTTATTAGCACTGTGGACCTTTAGCTATAGTTCACTCTCTAAGATTTGTAATGTCTACTACTTTCGTGGTCTCTGGATTTCAACCAAGGACACTCAAAACCTTCATTTGGTGACCTACATTTAAAGTAATAAATATTATGTATTAAAACCATCGGTTTCCTCACATAATCCCTTTTAGGTTTGTTATAAGCATATTTAATATCAATATAAAAAATGATTTCAAGTAGTTGGTTTAACACTTCATAAAATGTCACTCACTTTTTATTACAGCTCAGTGTGCAGCAAACTACTTAAAACAATTAATTTCAATAATAATACATACTTTTCTAACTGCATATTTTGGTAATATTTTCTAATCATATATATATATATATATATATATTAGAAAACATTACAAAAATATGCAGTTATAAACATTATATATATATTATATATATACATTATATATATTATATATATATACATTATATATATTAGGAAACATGATAAAAATATGCTGTTAGAAATGTAGTGAGAGTGGTTTGTCATAAAAAGTTTTCCATTTTAAATCCACGCAAATGTGTGTAAAGTGACTTAGAATTCTATCGGCCTCAATTCTAACAATTTAAAGTAATAAATATATAATATATATAATAATTAATATATATTATAATAAATATATATAACTTTAACGATCTTGGATTAGTAATAAATATATATTATAATAAATGTGTATAACTTTAACGTGTTAGGAATGAGGAAGGTATAATTCTACGTCAGTGTACCCACATTTGCATGGATTGAGAATGGAAAACCTTTTATGGAAAACCACCCTCAATACACCCGACCACATAAAACTCTAATCTCCCCATCATCAGCATTCTAATTTATTGAGAGAGTGAAGCATTAGACCATCCGATCATTGAAGCTCGACCCTGGTTTAGTTGATAATGGTGCTAATGAAATTATTAATTTCTATATAAAGAGAGATTATATTGTTGGACTAGAGGATGTGACTTTAATTGACTTTTTTTAGAATGATAATATTCATTCTGCATCTACAGCTATAGAAAATTGTATTAATTTAGATATAGATACAATATTCAATCCATATTTAAAGTAATAGATATTTTTAATAGAAGCTAGTGTCATGAAGCTACACATATTTTAGACTAATAAGAGCTATAAATGCATTCTAAGCAATTTCAAACCCAAGATATCAAATTCTAAATCCAACCAGAATATCTTAAAATTGAGAAAATTTGTTTATAGCAAAGAGCACAAATGTCTCCCGATATTCTGTATCCAATCGCACTAAATCACAGTGAGGACAGTCATAATTATAAAGTAGCAATTATTTTCAAAATTGGGCACACGAAAGAGATGAAATCTCTAAATGTTATTTCTTATCCTGACCACAAAAGAAGGTTATTGAGATGCATTTAATTTTTAATAACTATTGTATATTTATTAACTTCTAATTTCAAATTACTTTTATATAATAAACGTACAAATGTGGTTGAACTTAGCCTGAAATAAAATTCAAACAAACCAATAGAATATTGGTGTTAAGTTATTTGTTGCGATTAAAGCAAATTTGAACTTTTCTCAAGTTATGAACAAACATAAAGATATAAAAATTTAGTTTATATGTAAAGGGAAATAGTTATCATAAAAAGCCTTAGAAGTCAATAAAATGAACCTTACCCGCTTTGGTGGCTGGGTGGTCTAACGCGCTTCTCTTGCAGTATAATAGACTGCAGATGACAAGGAAGGTTCGAATCTCGGTCGGATGTACTTAGGGTGGTTTTCCACTCTCCCTTAATGCAAATGCAGTTCACTTTATATTTATATATAATCTTCCTCATCCCTAAAACCATTAGCCTAATTTGTACATAAGCGTATAATACAAACGGGTAGTAAGATGCGGTGCTAAAAATATAAAATAAACCTTGGCTAAACATCAAACCCTATATTTTTAAGATACCAAATGTTATATACATACGTATATTATTACGTTGCCATAATAGGATGAGATATCTTGGGAATAGTGTATTATGGTTTATTTTAAGCTAATGGAATCTGTTTATGTCGACCGTTCTTTCACCACTCTAACCGATACGATTTGAAAGAGGTGTTCCCGAACCTGCTTGGAAGGAATCAAGCAAGCAAATAGAACACATACTCTAACCAGGTTGGTAGCATGCTTGTTTTTCTCGTTGATTCCTTTTCCTTTACTCTAGGTCTGTCATCATCCATTAGTCGTTGAAAAGTAGCGGGGAAAGCATGGAGGGGGCCAAAGGGAAAGAGGTCTGGGAACCGAAGCAGCGATGGCTTTGGTTGTGTGGGATGGTAGCACAAGATTAGCCCCTTCAATAATGCATGGATTCAGAGGTTCGAATGAAAGAGGAGTAAGAGAAGGGAGGTGGGTGAGATTCACTAAGAGGTGGAGAAAGGGGGGACGTCTTTTCTGCTTACTGAAGAGTGCTTTGCTACCCGTAGTGGGTTGCTAAAACACACCATCCCAAGCCAAACTAACTAACATTTACGAATGGATGACTTGAGAAAGTGTTGGAAATAGGGTGAGATTGAAGCCCCCAAAAAACCTCCAACGCTGACGACAAAGAGGGCACTACAACAGGACCAAATGGGGAAAAATGGGAATGATGTGATTACTGGCAAAGGAGGATAGGAAAAAGAAAAGGAAAATAGATTATGTGTAAAAAAAAGGAAGCGGAGATCATAGCACTAGTGAGATGCAGAGAGGGATGTAAGGAAGAACGTTGGGTCACACATAGCATTTATTTAAAAAGAATTATTCAAATAAATTATGTATTGACTATACAAGTGGCTATACCCTAAAACTTATTAATATCTCTTAAAAATAAATAATATTTTGCATGTATTTTACATAAAAATGTGTAAGTAAATAGTATCAATGCTTATCATTTAGCTGACAAGTTTCCTATTTTAGGGTCAGTGCACACACGAGCTCATGTTCAGAGATATGTCATCCTTTCTTTAAATCCACGTACTCGAATTAAACAATAAACGCAACAAAACCTATAATTTAATATGTTTATGATTTCCTATAACATCATTAGAAAACATCTTTTTTCATTCGAGACAACTGCCCGTCTTAACTCGTAACTTTATAAATTAACCTTTATAAATAAATCAACATTTTAATTTGTGTTTAGTTAGATGTTCATTTAAAAAGTGTTTATACATGTATATGTCACAGAATAGTAAATAAAATAAACCATTTTGCAAGACTCTTAGGCTTTTTATAAAATGCCGCTTTTTTGTTGAAAAAAGTTTTGGTCTCAATTAAACCGTCCTTTGTATTACTGCCAAGGACCCTCAGCTTTATAGTAATGTGGACATTTTACTTCGGAAAGACCTTCCAAATCTCAGCCGTTTGATTAAAGGGCTAACTTAAACCAAACTTATTTTATTTTAAAAAGGATAAATATCTGTGTTACCTTCAATGGTTTTGTAAAAAGTTCAACCAGAGGGATTGAAAAACTTCCCGAGCCGTTAGAAGAGTTAGTTTCCCTCTGTTGCTGGTGTTTTGTTGGTAGTGATGAAATGGCCGCTTTGTCAACAAGCGGAGAGTGTGGCTCACAGGGCTATTTTATGATATTCCAAACAAGAGTGAAAGGGTTTTAGGGAATAGAATTAGTTAGTCGAAATAAATAGTAACCATTTATGTGAGAGTGAATAACTTAAGTTTTAAGAGAAATTAGAGCAGTCACTGATGAAACCCTGGGCAAAACAGCACGTGTTGGTGGTTATACAGGAGATAGAAGATTCAAAAGTAGTTTTATCAATATGTGGGTGACAAACGCCTTCAAAATATTGCTTCACCACTAAGTATAATGGTACAAATGCTGGAGAAGCACATTTGATTATGAGGCTATGATGTTATGGATACTGAAGAAACACATTTGATTATTAAGTGTAAAAATAGGAGTGAGCTAATCATGATTATTCTGCCCCTCACTTAATGCTATGAAACGTTGTTAGAGATTCATAAGGATTTTAACCGTAAAGGCAGTGATAAAATTATATATTATGACTTAAAAGATAAGATTTTTTTTTTAAATTCTGAAACCCGTAATTGATATATATTTTACCACGTTCAGTATTAACTTTAAGAACAGATAACGGATCTCAGCCTATTAAATGTCTCGTTACTTGACCAATTTTCTTAAAATATTTTAATACAATAGGGATTTTTCTTGAGCAATAAAAATCCATAGTACAACTTTCTTCGGAGGGGGATTAAAACCCGTTGGATTCATGTCGATTGTAGCATTTAAGATAACCCTGAAAGCTATGTAAAGAATACCTTTCCTGTCAAAATATTTAGGCTATTTCGCTATCACCCATAAACATTATCGTTTGCAGATATAATTAGCCAGTTAAGAAAGTGAATTTTAAATACCTTAAATAAATAAGCAAATTATTGTAAAATCCAGGTTCGCTTAATTGACCTGCAGTCATCCGCCAAAGGATAATTAGAATTGATTCTTTATTTGCAAGATAATGACACCAAGTTTGTTTAATTAAGATCATTGCACTCTAAAGGAGAAGCAGGAGTGGCCTTAAAACTTCTAAAAATATGCCTGAAATTCTAATATCAGTATAGGGGAAACAGGTATGCAAGAACGAAAGGGTGCCGACAGAGAGGCCACCATTATAATATGTATACTTGATAATATTTATGAACCTTATATCAATGTGGTGATACCAGGCCTAATCGATTCCTGCAGACGGGATCTAAGATGTTCATCGTCCGGTCACTAATCCTAACGACCACCACTCCCTTGCCTTCCATCATCCCGTCCCCGCTCCTCCTAGCTAAAAACCGACTTCCCCCTGATGTCAAACCTCGTCAGCCAACCTGTCACCTTCATCATCCTGTCAAGACTTGAATCAATTGTGGGGTACGCCCTAACTATCTCGATCTTTTAAGAAAATTAATATATATAAATGTTTGAAAATATAAGAGTAATGATGCATCATTATACTTATGAATATTTGAATAAAATCTCAACATTTTTACATAAAATTAAAATGGATTGACAACAGTTGGTAATCCATCAAATGGTTTGTTTCAACCATTTATACATCCTCCATCAATTGTCTTGTCTCAGTTGACATAAAGCCAAAGGTATTTCAGAGAAAGCCCAGTGTTTTACGGTAATTCTCCTGTTGATATTTGGTAATATTAGCACTCCTCATCAATTTCAAAACATTATTTGGAACACAGAACCTTTTATTAATATAAAAATAGGAAGACCGGAATGAAATTATAAACTTTTAATTACAAACTGAGCCTCTCAACAATTTGATCCATCGTCAATGATATGAAAACACCGTCAAAACTAGAAAATTTTGAATAATATATTTGATCATATTCAAAATTTAACTTGATATTTTACGTTACATAAATTATAAAAGTACATTTAGGAAGCATTCCATACATAAAAATTAAACAATTCCTTATTAAATTAAAGAGAAAAATTTTCAAAAATGGAGAAACTGGGAATCGAACTCTCTCGTCAAATTTGTACGCTATCAGTAACCGTTTTACCACTGAGGGTATTATAATATAAAAAAATAAAGACTGGATTATATCATTGAGTAGAAATACATTATAAGTATGTACAACTAAACATGTTTCTACTATTGAATAAATTAAAAAATATACCAAAACGTAAATATAATATAATCTTTATTTACTTTAAGAATAAAAGACAAGATTTTAAAAGAATGGGCTAGCTAAACAAATAATTATTGATCTGTTTTCTTAATTCTATAGTACAAATACATAACCTTAAGAGTATATATTCATTTTGTTCCATATAGCTGTTGTGTATACATTTATATTATTACATATGACGATTATATTTTCTTTTATATCGTTCCCTATGGCAATAATGTATTTATTCATATTGTTTCATTTGGATCTTGTATATACCTTTATTTTGCTACATTTGAATATTGCTTATACATTCATGTTGCTCCAAATAAATAATGTGTAAATTTTCATGTTGTTACTGTAGCATTAGCTCCAAGCTAACCATAACCAAGTCGACAACAACGGACTTACCCTATTATACGATCACCGTCTGCAGCTGGCTCAACGTTACACTCGACCGGCCCACCAACATACACACACGTCAACAAGACGTATCAACACAGACTGGAGCACCTATTCTACTCCCAGGCAACAATCCAAAAAACCAAAGATCTTCGATTGGAAAGATGAAACTCTTCGCCAGTGCCTTGTGTCGTTCCAGTCCAGTCCAGAAGCTTGTGGAACCTCCCCTTTCTTGTTTATGTTCTTTGGTTTCCCCCTCATCATCACCCTGTCATCCCCTACTCTGTGGACTGTGTTTCAACCGTATAAAAGAGTGATCGTGCGAGTGAAGTGCCACTCTTGGACTGGCTTTGGTATTCGCTTGAGCAAGCGAAATCTTCAAAAATTAATAATGTAAGCTAAATTCATTTTCGGCCTTATTCTTTTAATTTAAATTCTCTTTCGGCGTTATGGACTTAATCTTTGAACACAAACTAAATAAACAAATATATTATGACATTGTTCATTATGATATTTAGAGGGACTTAGTAATTTTCTCAAATATAAATGCACGTGGACTTAGAACTTGATCTGATTTGGATATATCTTAAATAGTAATTTATAAATTAAATATTGTAAATGGTAAATATTTGTTTCTCGTGTAATGAACTTGAACTTTGAACACAAACTAAATAAACGAATATATTATTATATATTTCATTATGATATTAAATGAACTTAGTAATTTTTGTCAAATATAATTGCACTTGGACTTAGAACGTGAACTAATATGGACATATCTTAAATTGTAATTTATAATCTTATTGTGTAAGTGATAAACATATGTTACACTTGTTAGGGACTTAAACGTTGGAACATATATCCTGTATCGTTATCACTAACGATGTTCCAAGTTATACTTTACACTTGCAATGATAGAAAACTCAGGCTTTTGGGCGTAAACGTGAACTTTTATTTCTCGCAATCTAATTGGTTTAGCCATTGATGGTATTAAGGCCATTCTCTGTTACATTGTACTTTTATGTTCTTCTTTGAAATTTAATTATAAAGTAAAGCTATTAACGTTTCACTTCCAAAGTTTATGTACGGACTTAATGATTCGGGTGCCATAAGCACTAGCAAGGGGTTGGATTGAGGAATATTATATGTCTCCTTAGCCTGATTGCTGATATTGTTAAAGTAATTAGTGATGATGATCACATGTACTTTTAAGCACTCTCAATGCAAGGCCATTGTATTATAATTACAAAATTTTGTATCCCATTGGTCGAATTAATTATTTTAAATTAATCATTGTTAATTTTTTCTGAATATCTAATAAACTATCTTTGAACTTAGTTTCTGGTTACTATTTTCACTCTTTCATCCTTAGGTACAAAATGCAAAATATATGGTTGTGTAATAGTCTAGTCAGAGGTATCATTACTACATTTGTCCTTATTTATGTATTTTGAACCCGTTAGTTAGGCGTCGGGTATGAAGTCGGGTTCAATAAGCTGCGCCACTCTGCTTCAGAACAGCATCCATGGGTAGTACGTATCACACCCCTGCGGCTCTCCATCCAACGTTCGGGCCTCCTCCATCCAAGCGCCAGGGCTCCAGCATTTCATGTCAGAGTCCCAGAGTCGTCGCGCGGCTACTTGTAGAGAGACGACGCTTCGTCCATGTTCCATTACATATTACCAGTCTATATAATTTCATGTTGTCCAAAATAACTCTTGTGTAAACTTTCTTGCTGCCCCACATGATATTGTATACTCATTTATATTGTTACAAATTACTATTGTTTAAACCTCTTTGTTGCTACATATGAATATTCTATATACTTTCATGTTGTTCCAAAACACTACTGTGTCATGTACATGACGAGGAAGGTGTCACAACTCAAAAACTAGATTTCTATGGAGATGGAAAAAACATAAAAAATTATAAGTTTTTATCAAAATGGCGAACAGTCACTAACCACTAAGAAATAAACTTGATGACAATATGGTTATACTTTTATAAAATATATTAATTTAGATCTCAATAATTTCATGTTATTATGGTGAAGTCACAAGGTCGATTTGTGTTGAGTTGAGTAACTATGATGTATCAACTTAATTTATTGTTTCTAGTTTGTGAACATAGCCCTGACATTTTTCTTGCTTAACTTATTTGTATTTTTCTTATTTTATTCTCTTTTAACTTAAATTATGTCAAAATATGTAGTTTTTCCTTTGTAATAAACATAAACTTTAGTGTTCCAAATCCGGAGGGACACTATTCATAGTGAAATGTGTGCTAAATTTGATAGCAAGAAAACTGAAGCACCTACCACTTAGCAGTCAGATATGGAATTACAGAGAAGTATTGAGATCGTCAAAGAAATCGAAATCAAGCTTTTAATAAATGTCGAAGTTTCATGACAACCTAAAACCAAAAAATGGTTTTCACAATTTCGTCTATTGTTGCCTGTCCCCTCTCTTCTAATACATCTGGCGTTGCGGAATCCCGGGCTCCACCCAGGCGCTTGGCTATCAAGGGTACTGGTGTCGGCGATTCATCTTCCTCCATGTTGATCCCTAGGCCAGCTATCAGTTCCTCCAGTGATTCGTATGTTGGTTCGACGCCTGTAGGGATGATCTGCGTTACCCATTCCTGTAGATCCTCTGACGTGGGTAGTGTGTTGCCCCAGATGTCCTGGTCCTCTATGGCGGCTGCAGAGCTGTTATCGATGTGAACCCCGGAATCGGTAACCGGCATGTAGTCGATGCTGGCCGAGCCGATGAAGAGATTGTCTATGTCTAGAAGTTCTGCGTAGACCAGGAACTCCTGATCTTGTTGGGAGAACTCGTTAATCCATTCTTCCAACCAAGCGAATTCCTCTATTGGCAATGGTGGTTCCAGGCCTGCTTCCTGGTACACACGTATTAACGCTTGCTGGGACGGCAATCTATAGAATTATAATATTTAAAATAGGGACTCAAGAAATGTTTAACAAAGTATATTGAAATTTATGTTTGTTTTTGTTAGTGTATATTATCTAGTTTCACATGTAGTACTAGTTTTGAGTAAATATCTTCATTTTCAAACAATAGAGCGAGAAAGTCCGTGCGGAGTTCCATACCATTTATTTCTAAATATACTCAACTATATATAATACAAACCACTTAACAGATACCCATTTTAAAACAAATTATAAATACAGTCTTTAGTAAACTACCCTTGATTTAATTTTCCCTTCAAAAACAATTGTACACCTTTATTTGTCATATTATTTTCAAACACTCCCCAAAATAATTATAGCAATTTTAAAAATTAATCGAATTTCCTAAATCACTCATCACTGAATGACTTTTTTACTAAATTTTTACCCAAAATAAAGTATACAGGGCTATATATGATTGAATACACACCCAAGGTACCCATTTGGAACCAAATCGAGAGTGTCATTTTTAAAATATTTAATGTTTTTAAGAAATAATTCATCAGTAAACTACCCAATAATGGGTTTTTACCCCATACACTGTTATTTGCCGTGTCTATCAATCCCAAAATATCTATTTGGATCCAAATCGTTTGGAATTTTTTTTAAAAGATACCCAGTATTTTAAAAATCACTCATCAGTAGACTACTCATAAATGATTTTTATCATAAGAATAAATACAGAGTATTAATTGAAATAACAAACATTACCAAGATTCATATTTGTAACTAAATCGTTTGGGACATGTTTTAAATATTTAAAGATTTTGAAAAAATCATTCTTTAGTATACTACACATTTTTGAGGCTCCCCCCCAAAAACAAGTTAACGGTGCTATCTGTTATTGTAAACAATAACAAGATACACATTTGGAAAGGAGTGGCTTGAGGGTTGGGCAAACCAGGTGGCTGCCCAGGGCTCCAGCTCAAAGGGGATTGCCAAATATATTACAAACTTAGCCTAACGTAACCTGGGAAATGAAAATAATACCCACACCTCTAACTCCACACCTAACGTAACCACTCTTAAATAGTTATACTATTTTTATATTTGAAAAATAGCGCCCTAAAAAAATTTGGTTTTTTCAACTATCTCATGAACAGTTCATTATATCAATAAATCATTAAATAAAAGAAAGAAGAGAATATCGTGTACAAAACATTCTTTTAGAGGTTTCTCAATAATTCTATATATTTTTTGTACAGTCTCGCAGCTAAACTTTTGGAATATGATGAAAAATGATTAACTTTTGTGGAATTTTATTTCAGATTATTTTCCTATCATGTTCAGGTTATGTTAGGTTAAGAATTGTTAGGATTCGAGACTATTTTCATACCATCTCTCAGATATATAGGGGGCACCTAAAATAAATCCCACCTGGGCACAAAATCTACCTCGAGCTTCTCCTGCATTTGGAACCAAATAGCTATAGGCATTTTTAAGAAATTTTAAATTGTTTAAAATCTTGTCATCAGTAAACTACTCTTCAAAGAGTTTTTGCCCAAAAACCAATTATATAGTGCTATTTGTTATGTCAAACAATTCTTAGATATACATTATAAACCAAATAGTTAGAGCCATTTTCAAAAAATTTGGAATTCAAAATATTCTCTCATAAGTAAACTACCCTCAATTAATGTGCTTGGTGAAAAATAAAGGTGTTGTGGTATTCCCCTAAATATATCTAATTTGAACCAAATCCAATTAACCATTTCAGATCAGCGACGAGGGACAAACAGATTGACTTGGGGACAGAATTGTAATATCCACATATTTCCACGATCATAATAATTTTTCTTGATATGAGTAAGAAAAATCTTTAATTATGAACTTGTGTTTATATAACCAATATTTTCTGAGTTAAACGGAAATATAAATTTTATTGAACTCTTTGAAAACATAAATTGATTATGATTTTGTGTTTATGTTTCTGTACAGCTGTGTTTTATTTTATGTTTGCATTTTAGTGGGGTGTTTCTGCAAAAGTGTATATTATTTCGTTCCAGTGCTTTTACGAATTCTTAGTAAATATCTCTATTTTAAGATAAAAGAGAGAGAAAGTCTGTGTGGTCCACCATACGATTTATTTTTCCTGGAGGGTGATGAACACCTTATGGATTCCCTTGTGGTTTAAACTCAATACCGCAATTTTTTGAGTTTTGTCTATTTTTTTTATCGGGGTCTGGTGTGTCATGATTGCTATATGTTTAAAATTTCACAACTTTCCATAGAAGGCTCATATTGAAAAATAGATTTATTAAACCGGTTAATCATTGACGAACAAGTAGTTTGATTGTCCAGACATTAGAGTAAATATATTAATAATTGTGTTTTGATACCTGAATACATATATCGGCTATAAAAACAAGCTAGCGTTTTAAGTTTAACCTAACAAGAACTTTTCCCTATAATAGTAATCGCTAAGTAAAGCAAATCATTTAATTATATGATATATTATATAGATTATGGTTTTAAATATAGCGGTGTGTTTATCTTATGTTTAACCCATAAAGAAATTACAGTGGGAGATTCGACAGTGTTTATAGTCAATTTTATTTATACAAATTAACTTATTATTAACCATTAAATAATTTGATAATTAATAGAATAAGTTTCAAACTCTGGGCAAGATAAGTTAATATAATACAGCCGAGTTTAACACAACATATTATGAGATAGCTAGAATTACATGTTTACATTATAAAAAGAGGTAAACATAAATTTAATTTAGGTTCTTAAAAACTTCCAAAAGTTTCTAATTAGTTGAAAGATTTTCCTATAATTTGACAATATTTATAATATTTTATATACTATATACTTTATTATATATGGTAATTTACGTGAAGTCAAGTTAGGTCAATTTAGGTTAGTGGAAAAGAAAGCTCCAAAAAGTGGGATTTTGAAAATTATTGCATTGCCACTATCCAATTTCAGATCCTAGATTAAAATAACGTTCCTAAATATATTCCATATTGAAACGTGCTTAGTTAATTATACAAACAGTATTAAACGTTTTCCAAGTCTTGCTGGCTAGTGTTGAGGTTATTCGGATGGAGTCGAAAATGAGATAAATACTTTCTATTTTTGACTTTATCCACTTCACTTGGATATTGTTGACATCTCTCGGCTAATGTTGACATAATCCATATTTCGCACACTACCCATATCATATGAACTGGTTAAAATTGTGCAATACTTTTTGATGAACTTAGTGAATACGAGTCTGGGATTGTATTTTGTCACAAGCTGGCGCCAAATATTAGGTCCTACTTTATCAATATACAGTAGAGGTGTTTTTTTAAAGAGATTTTCAATTTGTATTTTTTCAAGTATTCTTAAACCACTAAACTGAACGATTTGAAAATATTGAATGAAATTAAAATAATTTACATCCTTTGATTTTATAAATAATATGTTAATGGATTCAATTTTAGGATAGAAGTATATATTTAACAATAACATTTTAATAAAATTGAGTTATTGGTCCTGGTGATTCACATTTGGCTATACTAATACGATAGGAATGAAAAAGGTGGAGTTTTTTGAACATATAGTGATATTTGAATCTACCTTAATGATCTAGCCTATAAACACTCCCATTCAGTATTCAAACCCTGACCTCCTCGTCACTGTAAAATCGAATGATATTTATCGATTTTAACGTGTTCAACAATGTTGTATATTGATATAATTAAATATCACATTATATTTTACACTTATT
Source organism: Timema bartmani (assembly GCA_902151455.1). NCBI lineage: Eukaryota > Metazoa > Arthropoda > Insecta > Phasmatodea > Timematidae > Timema > Timema bartmani. Next base: position 53,391 of record CABFWB010004547.1, read on the forward strand.
TTAAATAGAAACCAAATTATACAATAATTTTTAAGCACCATACCTTACCACCCGTTTGGGTTATACGATTATGCACTTTTTTCTAGCACCACGAACCTCTTCAGGTTATTCGCATATGTATTAATCACTCTTATGGTTTTAAGGATTATGAAGGCTCTATTTAGAGGAGATGTAAAAACATTTGCGTTGGGGTGAGAGGGAAACATTTTTTTTAAAAAACCACCCTAAGTACACCCGACCGATTTTCAAATCTTGATCTCCCCGTCATCGATAGGTCAGACAACTTCGATATTTATGCCGTAGACCATGTGGCTACCAAAGTGGGTAACAAATACAATTATTTATGTATTTAACTTTGTAGCCATGGATTAGCTTATATATAAACTATTTTCCTAGTCATAATATATTGATATTTAAAAATAGTTATAATCCTGCATACAAAAATTAAAAAAAAGTCTTGATTGGTGGTGGTTAGGTCGCCAACAATTTATTCGAATTTTAAATATGTTTTCCCATTTATTTTATTAGATATTATCTTTATATATGAATAGGTGTACAATATTATAATCCATAAATGGCCACTTAGTATTTAGTTAATATATTATTTTCTATTTTGGCACCTATCTTACTCCTCGCCCGGGCTATAAGAATCTTAACTGCTCTAGTGGAATGTTTACAATGATGGTATAAATTAGAGGAAATGTACTTGCATATGCATAGAGATAGGGTGAACTTTTAAGAAAAAACACTTTTAGTACACTCGATTGGAATTCAAGCCCTAACCTCCTAGTCACCAGCACTCCAGTTTAAAAGTGTTTGCCAATTTTGTCTGAACTACCACCTCTTTCGGACTAATATTATTACTTAATTAAGTTGCCATATCTCCAAATTTAATTCCTGAGCTAGTAAAGTAAATTTTAATAGTAAAAAAAGAGAACCAAGTTTAACTATTTTAAAAATGTACGCAGTATTTTCTATTTTTTCAAAAACAGTTTTTTTTTGTAAAATAAACATAGGCTTTATTTAATATGGTAGTAAAACATTTTTCTTCCATTAAATATCTATAAAATAAGGCCAATAGAAACAATAAAAAACATTTTCACAATTTCACAATATTCCTAATCATTGAAAAAAGTTAGTCTATTGCAGTGTAAGCTAAAACTCAAAATTCCACCCTCTCAAACTAAGTAAAACAATATAATTTAATTCTAGTTACATATACTGTTATGGATTGAATGTTATATAGGTATTTATTTTCAAATTTATAGACTTTTTACATACATTCCTTCAAATAAAATTGAATTTTTAAATATTTTTATTATTTTATCACGTTAATAAACAACAGTTTATTGATTTTTTGAAAGCGTGTGTTGTACGGTTTTTGTAACAATCTCCTCCTGAGCTGTGGGAGCAACTTACCCCACCGTGACCGTTAAGTGCGATCGGAAGATAATGATTACTACGTAGTGGGTAACAATTAGTCGTAAATAACGAATTAAGAAGAATACGTCGGCCATATTGGATGATAGTTGCCATTAGGAGGAGGTCACATGAGAAACTTACAAGGTAGAGAGAATGAATGCTCTGTAATCATAGCATTACCACTAAGTTCAACGACCATAATTATTGCCAACATCATTAAGCTTCTAGTGTAGAATGGCCCATCTTCATCAGTTTTTGGATGTGCTCTCCAAACAGAATTGATACAGTTTTTGTGTTACTAAATAAAGTGCCTTTTATATATATGCCTTGTATTCCAATATTATTTGCTTTTGTCTCAGCAGTTACATAAGAATCATCAGGATTATTTGTCCAAAATTATTTGTCAAGACTATGTGAATTTTAATTACGTCAGTGGAGGGAAAGTGGGAAAATCTCAGTACACTTCAGTAAACCCATACAGGATTCGAACTCAAACCTCTCTTTCACGCCCTTCCAAACTAGATGAATTTATTATTTAGACCATGTGCCCATTAATCCAGATGATATAGATAATTTTGTTTACAGTATATTTATATATTATTATTATTTATATATTTTATATTTATTTTGACACCTTAGCTCAGTCGGTAGAGTGTCTGTCCCGGTCCCGGGTTTAATCACCGTCATGGCCTAAGAATGTATCATTAGTGAAATGTGAGTTACACTTTCATAGTTATGAATTAACGGCCAGGGACTGGATGTTGTAACATTCCTTATCTTAAGTTAGATTATAAGGCATATTAAGCAACGACAAGACTAGCAAGCCGATGGTGGAAAATATATGGATTGAATAAAAAACTGACCCACCAAGCAGGACCATATGCTATAAACAGAAATGGATGGATATATTTAATAAATTAAATGCAATTTAGGGCAATAGTCTATTACATTCATGCATTGAAGTAGTTCTACGGGTTTTATGGAGCGCGCAGCTACCAGATTTTATCCGCTCGAGACAAATTGACAATTTTTATATTACAAGCATATCAAGTTATACGAAGTGTATTGAACTTTATAATTACATATTTTAAAGTTTAGTTTGTATCAATAATTGTGTATTTTTGCGATTATTTTTATTATTACTATAACAATATTATTATTATTATTATTATTATTATTATTATTATTATTATTATTATTATTATTATTATTACAATATAAAGCCTGCGTTAAATAGACTCAATGCCAAATCACTTGTGATGTGTAGGTTGGGGTTTATGATTTGTCGAACTAAAGATGGTTTTCATAAATTAATAAAAACCAATTGTTCCCCCGTCCTCTATTCATAAGAATGTTTGTGCAATTTCTTAAGCAATTAACTAGCTCATTCACAATTTATTGGAGTGATTATAATATAATAAGTCGTTTATAGCTTTAGTTTAACTTTCGACAACAGTCACGATAACCAAACCCCATGTAGCGCTGAAACAAAAAAAATATCCAAACACAATACCAATCGCTCATGACTGTTGGACTAACTTCGAATGTACAGTATATTTCAAACAGCTGTGTTTTGCCTATCCAAGAGGATATAGGGGCAAAAACATGATAACCCTCAATTCATTAAAAAATGTGTTAGCAGTGGTTTCTGTAAGCTTACCTATTAAAATACAGTTATTTTTATAGTAAGTCAAGACCTTTAGGATAGCCAATATCAACGAATATTTTATTCAATTTTCATAGCTAGATTTCATAGAAGTTTAAATAGTGAACGGTGGGGAGCTGGTTTCTTAACCCGGAGTTAGGCCCATATTATGGATAAATATAATGTTGTTGAACCCAAAATATATTCTCAATTATTTGAAAGTGTCTAGAAAGTTGCAATAAAATTCACTCTATTTAACTATATAAAAAATAAGTTAATTTTTCCTCTTATGAGTGTAAAATTGAATAAACTTATTTGTATCCAATATTATCAATTTATATGTGAATTGGATGAACTGACATAGCTTTCTAGTTCCAATGTCACAACTATATAACACAGCTATGCTCTTCAAGACTGGGTAGTTTGAAAATTGAGCTACACACTATTCAACTTAAAAACGCCACCACAAACAAATGGGTGGTGCTATTTGCCAATAGTTTAAAAAATTATATATTTGTGCTATTCTAATAATTTATTTCACATAATATAAGTTACCTATGTAAAATTAAAAATATTAAAAAAAAACAATTTATTCATGTTTTACTTTAAATATATTTAAGAGATAAAATATGTTTTAAATTTCTCAAACCTTGTTTGAAAATATCCATTTCAGGTTTTGTAGTCGATGTTCACGACTATAACGAGAGTAACCATAAATAATGCATTGGCTTTCCCACCCAATTGAAACAATACTTATAACGTGAAATATTTGGAAATTCGTGAAACTGATTGAGACACGATGTTAATATTTATTTTGTAAAAATGCATATTTAGAAAAAATTTCTGTACTTAAAATTGCTTTCACTAGATGCATAAGTGAAATTAATAAAACATAGCATGCCTATTTTATAGAAATTATGATATGTACTAATATGCTAACAAATGGCAACTCCACTGGATGGATAAAGTACAATATTAACGGGAAAACAATGGGTTGGAGAGAGATAGAAAGTGCTCATAAGAGCCTGTACTGAAATTTAAGATTGGAGCGTTCTTTAGACCAAAATCGATGATTCTTATTTTAAGACCAATATTTGATGATCCAGCTGGTTGTTTGAAAATGAATTTTTGACTTATTGGTGGGCTTTTTTTTGCCTTTTTCGAGTTTTTCAAATCATTATCGCGCAGCCTTCATCGCTGCGTTATTTTGAATCGTCTTTGTGATATTTGCGCTCGTGAATCTCGGAAAGTCAGCCGCGAACCGGGGAACGTCCGACCGAGCATCGCTACCGGGGCTGCTCGGGCTCCGAGGCCAGCGTTGAGCTTACACATCAGATTCCAGCGGACACAAACTGCAGAGAAGGTGAAT
>CABFWB010004548.1:10918-42186 GCA_902151455.1 Timema bartmani
CCCCATGGGCCAAATTTCGAACATTACCACAGAGACGCAATAAACTTGTGTACAGAGGAAACAGCTCTATTTTCTATCACTTGGACACCGAGTGGCTTAAAAGGAGGAACTGAAAAATATGATTGAGTTTAAAAATTACACATGAAAACATAGGAATTGAACCCAGGACCTTTAGCTTAGTATGCCAATGTTCTAACCGTTGAGATATAGCTGTACAGACTGGCAGCACAAAGCCATCCCGAGTCGAAGATGGTTGCATTATCTGATAGCTCGTAATCCTAATCACTCGTTTGTAGCCGACAATTTCCGCTTGTCTCTACCTTAAAATAATAGTGAAGAGTGACCTCTGGATAGCTCAGTGGTTAGAACAATGGTGTACTAAGCCAAAGGTCCAAAGTTCGATTCCCATGTCCACCTGTAATTTTCTAATTTAAAGAATATGATTAAGATATGGCTATAGCCGTGTTAAACAAATATAAAAGTTCGGCTATTTAATCCATCATTTGCCTGGAGGAGATTGAAACTCCATTAAAAAAACTCTACTCCATGATAAGAGTAAGGCGTGCTTACCATTTACCTAAATTTATAAAAATTAAAATTATCGTCAGATTAGAAATGTTCAGTGTGTAGATTAGCTCGGCGCCAACAAATTAGACTGGTGTTTCCACCTCAACTCAATAGTTTCTAGATAAGGTTCGATCCCTAGACGGACACTATTTTTTTTTTATCACAATGTAATTCTCAATGGTTTTTTTTTACAACTCCCTCTAGTATAATTTTCACTGCATTTACTTAAAAATGTACCTTTTTAAAAAAAATCCTGTGTGCTCTTGTAAGACACGCATTAGTGGTAAGTATACGGTGAAAGGAACCAGTCTTGTTCTGTTTGGTCCTCTGGCGACAAGGTAGGTCAGGGGTTCAAATCATGAGGGTGGCTTTTCATAAAAGGTTTTCCACTCTCCCTCCATGCACTACAAGGCTCATTCGAATTACAACAGCTCTTGGCTCCAAAGAGATTAACATTCAGGGAGTGAATTGTTATCATTCGAATGAGATTCATAGAATGTTTCTTAATCACCGCATCCTACTACCTGTTCAGGTTAGACACATGTATAATTACTCTGATAAGGTAGGGATGAGGAAGCGGAATGGAAAACCATTAAAAAAAAAGTCCTCAGTAGATCCGACTGGGCGTCGAAACCTCGATATACCCTTCAGCAGGTTGGTCTAACACGAGAATGACGCCTTAGACCACTGGGTCACTGAAACAAGTTTCATAGTATTGGTTGGCCCTTCCACGCGAATTCTGGTGCACTTCTTCATAAGATTTTCTCCCCTGTCCTTAACCCAGGCCATCCAGCTACTTACATTGATAGATTAAGAGTGAGGGTTCGGCCAGACTGACAAGCGTGCGGGCTAGCGCGCAAGCGACTGGGTGGCAAGACTGGCGAGCGAGCGCGTAATTAGCAGATAGCTCTCGTTAGTTGTTGATAAGGAGGCTCCGAATCTTGGCTCAGTGAACTGAGGGGGGTTTTAACAAGTGATTTATTGTTGTGGTTTTCTCATTCTCTCTCCACGCTAATGATGATTATTATTTGTAAAGGCCTACTTTGATAATATTGAAGTATTTTAACATATCAGTTATATATATATATATATATGTATATATACATATAGGTATGGTTTATGATCTTACCAATTAAATTAGGCCGTTAGTAGCAAGTGTGCTAAACCTATCGATTATAATAAAAATGTCAAAATGAGAAGTTTTCCTAGTACTCAATGAACCAACATACAATAATATTGCCTAGCGCCTGTAAACTAGACTTTACCTGGTCGAGCGTGCGCGCTTGAAAAATAGGACCAGTTCTATCTTTAGAGTGTGCGCGCTCAGTCGCTCGCTCGCGCGCTCCAGTCTGGCTACCTCTCGTTAACCCCAATGTGTTCTATTTTATATTTTAGTCGCTCGCTCAGTCTGACCGCCCTCTGAGACACAGACAATATAGTATGTGCGTGATAGAAATATATATTTGATCAAAATACTTATCTTCATTGATCCGTTTCCAGAAGGAACAATGCTTAGCTATAAATAGCACCTTCAGAGAGAAACAAGAAACAGAAGATACTTTCCGGACCTTTGTAAAGATATTAGGTCAAATAGCAAGGAAATTCAAGATAGGAAGGGGTAATGTATAGTTCATTTTTCATAGGAAGAACCTTATCTGACGGCTAGAACAGTTACTAGATCTACTTTCATAGGAAGAACCTTATCTGACGGCTAGAACAGTTACTAGATCTACTTTCATAGGAAGAACCTTATCTGACAGCTAGAACAGTTACTAGATCTACTTTCATAGGAAGAACCTTATCTGACAGCTAGAACAGTTACTAGATCTACTTTCATAGGAAGAACCTTATCTGACAGCTAGAACAGTTACTAGATCTACTTTCATAGGAAGAACCTTATCTGACAGCTAGAACAGTTACTAGATCTACTTTCATAGGAAGAACCTTATCTGACAGCTAGAACAGTTACTAGATCTACTTTCATAGGAAGAACCTTATCTGACAGCTAGAACAGTTACTAGATCTACTTTCATAGGAAGAACCTTATCTGACAGCTAGAACAGTTACTAGATCTACTTTCATAGGAAGAACCTTATCTGACAGCTAGAACAGTTACTAGATCTACTTTCATAGGAAGAACCTTATCTGACAGCTAGAACAGTTACTAGATCTACTTTCATAGGAAGAACCTTATCTGACAGCTAGAACAGTTACTAGATCTACTTTCATAGGAAGAACCTTATCTGACAGCTAGAACAGTTACTAGATCTACTTTCATAGGAAGAACCTTATCTGACAGCTAGAACATTTACTGGATTTACTTTCACATTTTAATTCTTCAACTCATATGTCAAATGACCCGCAGCTGTCATTTTTGATAATTATTATCATTACCTATAAGGTAACAATAATAATCTAGTAAATTACTGTAAATGTTTACTGCATTTTTTTAAAAGCCTTCCTATCTACATATTACTGTATTATATGAACCCTGCAACACATCCGACCAACAAATCGATTCTCTCTGATGTTATCGGCACTCACTCGGAGCAGTGAAGCACCTGAGGAAGGGTAGAATGGGGGGAGGTTTCTCTCCTCCTACCCCCTTTCCAAACCAACGCATAGCTTCAATAAAAGCTTAAAACTTGTATAACACAACTAAATACCTGAAAATATGTCGACTGTGTAGGATGAGTTTTAAACGCAGGATTACAACTTGATAATTATATATTGTTACACAGATTTAAAGTTCTCTTAAAATACCGAATCGAAAAACTAAATTGAGTGAATAGTAGCTTCGATACATTGTATGAGGGTGTAGTGTCTTGCCACAAAGGCTAAACTTGGTATCACATGTGCTGCTCGAGTGTATAGTGTGTATCACAAGTCAAGCTGGGCATCACTCAGGCTGCTAGAGGGTATAGTGTGTATCACAAGTCAAGCTGGGCATCACTCAGGCTGCTAGAGGGTATAGTGTGTATCACCGCACCCCACAGGTTTATTCAAACGACAGGTGATCCATCATTGCTGAGTTTAATATCAGCGCTCATGTTATGACTGAGAATAAACGANTAGTGTGTATCACAAGTCAAGCTGGGCATCACTTAGGCTGCTAGAGTGTATAGTGTGTATCACCGCACCCCACAGGTTTATTCAAACGACAGGTGATCCATCATTGCTGAGTTTAATATCAGCGCTCATGTTATGACTGAGAATAAACGAGAATTAGTTTAGTCAATAAAATATAATTTTTAAAACAGATCTTAAAATATTTTATTTGTGGATCGAGTAGATGCATTTGGTATTTTAAATAATTACGTAGTAATAGTTACTCTTAGGAAAAGAATATAACTAGAACAGTTACAAGATTTAATGTCATTAAAAGAACCTTATCTTACAGCTAGAACAGTTGCTAGATCTACTTTCATAAGAAGAACCTTATCTGACAGCTAGAACAGTGACTAGATCTACTTTCATAGGAAGAACCTTATCAATACCTATACAATATTAATGACACTATAGTAATAGGTTATCAATTTTGATGGTAAAAAAATAAATGTTTGTATGAAAAAAATTCACTACAAATGTCCATTCATAACAAAAATCAATTTGTACATGTTAATATATAAAATCTTGTCCTCATGACTGAATGGTAAAAAAATAGGGCGAAAGTGAACGGTTTGAACAGGGAGTTGGATATTTGGTTCCCGAACCAGGTACTATCATTTATTTTACAGTTTGCATCTTAGTTTCCTCCATATTTTCGAGTTTACTGTACCTTGGCTGTCTGATTTATAACCTAATAAAAAAGTCCGATTTGTCATGATAAACACGTTTTAATATGTTTATTTGTAAACTTTTTTTTTGAAATTACGAATCAAGATTGATAACTAATAATTGCACTTACTGCGACTCTTAAAATAAATATTTTATATTTTGTGTGTTTGTCCTAAAAATGTGATTTAAAAATAAATAAAACTAACTCCCCGAATTAACACCCGTACAGGCTATCTGTATATTTACACTGCTCGGGTATGGGAGTGAAGGATGGAATTTAGAGGAAGTGTTCCCGCATTTACTTGGAGGAAGTGTGAATATATTTATGAAATAAACTTTCATAAGAACACCCGATTGGGATATGAACCCCTTCCTATCACCAGTAAACAAGACCAGACGGTGATGACACCTTACCCCGCGCGATACATGTCTCGGAATATTATTAGTCTCACCTTCCACATCAGAGTTTTAATCTTCTGATAGCCAGTAACCAACACTTTTCACCCTCCACATACTACTCTCCTAGCTTATATAATAACTATAGCAGTTCAAGTGTCTGATAGTCAGTTCTGACACTAGAACGCGTATGAAAATGACGCGTCAATTAAGGCGCCCACGTATCATCAACGACGCTAATCAAATCGGGGAAGGGGTAAGTTGACTTTCTAAACACTCCCCCCCCACCCCCCCACCTTCCGTTTTTACACCATCGGCGTTTGACAAGTTGCCTAGCGAGTTACTTAACAGGGGCAAACTAATTTCCTTGATATCGATCCTAACAGAAGCTTCTTTTTATACTCGTGGGAAAATCCCATTAAAACTGTACGAGGCAACTAACAAAATTTAAAAAAAATATATATACATACATATCGTACTTCCCTCGACCCCGGTTCGATACCAGCCGTGAACGGAAGACGCGTCCAACACGCATGCGCAAGACGTTACTAAACCGTCTCTCCCCCTACATCACACTCTGCGCATGCGCCGTACGTGTCGTTTCCCCCGTTTTTTGCACCGCACAGCCTGCATGGCGTCGACAGTTGACTCTTTGTAAATCTGACGCTCCGTGTGATTATCTATATATATAAAAAAAGAGTATATTTGTTTTGTTTTTTTCCGGGATTCGAACCGATACGTCCCGTCACCCGTTTTTTTTTTCTGTCTTCAAGTGAGCAACGAAAGAACGATCCGATAGTTATGGACGTCCGACTGAACGAGTCACGGCCGGGTCTCAATGGTGAGTCCTTGGTTCGATCACTTTTATATATACTACCTACCTCGGTGATCACGAGGTCTAAGGATTCACGCTCGCAATTGACTGAGATTGCCGATGACAGGGAGATCGGGGTTTCAAATCTCGGACTGGTATACTAAATGGTTTCCCGCTCTCCCGCCACGCAAATGCTGGCGCACCTCCTCCTTCCTCATCCTTAATAAATTAGTGTAGTTAGTACATACACGTATACACCGAATGGGTGGTAAGATTAAGTTCTAAAACAAAAAATCAATATTGACATTGCTGTTTGATGATGTTGGAGAGACTGGGTTCGAATCCCAGTTGAGTCTACCAAGCGTGTTCTTTATTTAATGATTTCCCACTCTCCTTCCACGCAAATGCGAGTAGATTACCTTTAAAATACTTCTTACTGACCACTGCCAAACTAGAGATAGTCGGAACAGGTAGTAAGACGCGGCGATAAAAAAAAAGACATTCCTGTTATTTAATATTGTGTTTAATGTTTAGCAACTTTTATCTCGGGTGGTGGTAGCACTGTTGAGCTCAGGGTCCCGGGTTTGACTCTCGATATGACAGAAATATTTTTTATATTGTTTGGGAAATTGTGTGCATCCCCTTTAACAGTTGAGGAATTAACGGCCGGGGGATTGGATGTTGTGTATATTCTCGAAGTATTTTTAACACCATCGGCTTATTACCCATTGGGGTTGTATACATACTTACTAATTACTAATGTGTTAAGGGATATGAAAGGTTGAATTTAGAGGAAGTGTACCTGCATTTGCGTGGAGAGAGAGTGGAAAACCCAACACCCGTTTTACACCTTGGCTGGGTTCGAATCACGATCTCTTATGATCGGTAATACAGTCTAATTGTGGGATTGACGCCTTGGACCATTCGACCACCGAAGTGGGTATTCAAAAATATAATTATTCTGTAAGTTGCGTGTTGATATAATCCGTAGGTTCAGGTTAAATGCCTTAACTAATACTGAAACCATAAAATTATGTCTATTACCGAGGGATGATTTCTGGTTGGAAATAAGATTAAAAAAAAAATTAAACTCGTTTCACCTTTTTCAATGTTGATACAAATCTAAATCATAATATTAAATTTGAGATAATTCGATCATATTATTATTATTATTATTAGCACCGCGTCTTACTAACCGTTCGGGTTATACGCACTTATGCTAATGTGTAATGGTAGGGTGATTGTGAGATGAAATGGAGGACCTACAGTTTAACGTGGGATCCGAACCACGGTGGAGGCCTGGAATTCCACACATTCAGAAGTTGTGATTAACACACGTCTCGTCAGAGGTGAAGGAAGGGTTTGGTAATAAGATAAATATGTGCCAGGACCGAGGATTGAACCCCGGACCCCTAGCACAGAAGTCTGACACCTGACCCCTAGACCGCCAGGTCATCATCGATCATGTTAGCAAGAAAGAATTAGGTGTATATTTTTTTATCTTTATATCCTATTTTTTTTCGTTTTTATTAATTATATCCCGGGGGATTCCCGAGGGACACAGAATCCACGGGTCTAATGGTGTGGCCACACTATAATCGGCTGAGGGAAATGTAATATGTAAGGAAATAAGACTCACGCTTATACACAGGTTATTATAAAAATAGATCCCAATTAAACTTATTACTGAATGGACATTAGTTGGAGCTTTCATGTATTTTTTTCCACATAAGTCCAAACTTTCAGTTTCTCAGCTAAAAACACGAATTTTCCTACAGTAGATTACTTTTCCAATACATTTTGTGGGCCGCAAATAAAGGCATCGTGGGCTGCTAGTTGGAAACCGCTGTGATATAGCCCATGGCTATGTTGATGCTGTGATGTGGCGTTGTATTGTTTTGGATGGGAAAGTTTCGGAAAATGTCTTCCAGTGTATTTTATATAATTCCAAAGAAAATTTCTTTTATCTATTGTAGATTTAAAACCAACTTTCTCTTAATAATATTACAACTGGTGCGTTGCCGATTTGAACATTAGATTTCGCTAGTAATACAGGATTCCCGTTACTATAAAAAAGTAATTGAGGTCTCTAAAAAAAATATTGATCTGTATATTTGCGGAAAAAACCCAAACTTTTAAGCGTTTATAAACTTTCTAGGATTTTCCATAAATTTAATAATTGCACAAACAACAAAGTGGACTTGCGACACTTTTCCCCCGTGTTCAACAAGTATTAAATTATTATGAGTACTTGTTCAGGCAATTCGAATCTTGAACTAATTTAATAACACAGAATGAGAGATGTGAATTAAAACATAATGTATTAGCATTCACCTGGGACAATGTTTCTCAAATTAGGCTACGCGTCCCCCTAGAGGCTCGTGAAATATTTTAGGGCGTACAAGACATAATCATTATCATCATCATCATCATCATCAATTGTTTCCATCCAGTGGATGGGTAGGTTTAGTTAAATGCTTCCATCTCCCTCTATCCTTCCACAATTCTTCCAGCTTTAATAGCTTCCATTCCTCTCCTCTCACTTGCAAACTGTATGTTATCTTCTCCTCCCATCTATTTCTGGGCCTTCTTTGCAGTATTTTTCCTACACACTTCATTTACATGATTTTCTTTGGCTCCCTCTTTCCATGCCCATACCACCTCAGTCTTGCTTCCTCTGCTACGACACACTAACTAGTTTTATTAATTAGAGAAATATATTAAGATAATAGTTAGTTTGGTCGAGAAATTAACTCATATTCTGACACGAGATGTCATGGATTTTTCAAATGCCTTTACATCCATCTATAAGGCTTCGTTTAATTTACCTCTAAATCTTTATTATTATTATTATTATTAGCACCGCGTCTTACTACCCGTTCGGGTTATACGCACTGAAGCTAATGTGTAATGGTATGGTGATTGTGAGATGAAATGGAGGACCTACAGTTTAACCTGGGATCCGAACCACGGTGGAGGCCTGGAATTCCACACATTCACAAGTTGTGATTAATTCACGTCTTGTCAGAGGGGAAGGAAGAGTTTGGCAATCAGATAAATCTGTGCCGGGACCGAGGATTGAATCCCGGTCTATTAAGCTGGTATGACAATGCTCTAGATCAAATGTCTATCTCGTGGCAGTTTTTGGTCACTCGTATAAGAGCACTTAATCGCCATTATAAGACTGGTTTTATGTCTTATAAACTCTCAAATATATCTAGTACTTAATAATAATATTTGAGTGTGGCAAAAATAGCCTCGATCGGTCATAGTCGGTTATGTTGTAAGAAAATTTAAAGGTTTAATATAAAAAATATATAAATTTTTAATAGATAGGTGGGTACATAATTATTTGTGGAATGTTGATTTAAAGGAATACATATAAGATGAATGGACGAATAAAAGCAGTATGATACGATGGTCCAGGAAAGCGCACATGGTCATACATTTCTGTAAGGAAAAACGTACAAAATCATTCCTCAAGATTTGTTAGAAAAACTCACAGGGAAACAAAAGCTTAACCGAGAATAAAGTTACAAAATTATGCATTTATTTTTTTGGTCTTGCTAAGCTTTAAATAAGTCTGGAGTTAGGTTTACTTCTTAACACTCGTGTGGTCAACCTCGGTGGTTTTAGGGTAAAGTGCTCGCCTCAGGACCCGATATTCGTGGGTTCAAACCCAGCTAAGGCCGAAGGTGTTTTCTTAAGCGATAAAAATCCTTAGCGCAACATCCTTCGGAGGGGGAGTAAAAGACGTCTGTCTCACGTCGATTGTAGACATGTAAAAGAACCCTGGAAGATATCGGAAAATACCTTTCCCGACAAACTTGGTAGGTCCTTTCACTCTCGCTCATAGAAATTATAGTGTGCTGATATAACTAGTTGGTTCATAAAGTGCACGTTGACATGATGGCTACAGACCAGGGAAACAGGGAAAACCTGGAAGAGTCGGGGAATTTTTGAATGACAGGGAAAACAGGGAAATGTCAGTGAATTTAACTAAAAATAAGGAAAAGTCAGGGAATTAAAAAATATGGCTAAAAATCCCATTAATTTCGCAACCAAACACTAAAACAAAAGTTAATAATACCTAAATAAAATAACATTTTAATTTTTAAAATAACTGATTAAACTTTATGTTTAGTTGATACAAACTTTTTTTTAATATGTGATCAATAATAAATAAAACAAAAGTTATTGTCCACTATTTAAAACTGGAAAAAAGTAGTCGGGAAAAATTGAAAAATGTTGCCTGGAAAACCTGGAAAAGTCAGGGAATTTTGTAAAATATGTTTTTTAGCCACCCTGGTTGAATACCTGAAAAAAAAAAACCTAATGTGTTTTCTCCTTACAATTCAAGTCAAATGTTTTTGTGCACTTTACTTACTTGTCAGGATGATGAAAACTATCTACTCTTGTGCGCGCCTCGTCTATACGAGCCAAAGAAACAGAGGAAGAGAGAAGAGACGATGATTGAACTCGAGACCTTTGGTAAATTTATAGGTCGATCAGGCATCAAAAACATTGTCTATACCTGACTTGGGGAATCTATATCTATCCATATATACATACAACCGATGTGAAAATAGAGACGTATTAAAATAACCACCCCAAGCATTCGGCCAAGATTCAAACCAGATACCCTATTATAAGAGTGCATGCGTGTTAAAGCCCTCCTTATCTCCTGACTTATCTTGTTTCAAGGTCGTCGTATCTCAAGATAGGATCTGTAAGTGGTTTTATCGAGCATTTCATAGTATTGGCTCCATTACATTTTGAGATTCCAGTAAAATCGTTTATCGTGATACTTCCTACTTTCAATTTATGACTTATACCGTATATGGGTTGGGAGATCGGATAAGGAGCGGTGTAACTGGGTTCGATACCCTATTAATGTATAAAGTAAGGTTTTTACTAATAAAAGGGGGGATTAAAGAGGACGCGGGAAAAGGCGAGGGTTTTTACAGTTTTTATGTCCAAAAAAACTTTTTTTCCAGATTAAATTAAAAAAAAATCTACAGTAGATGATACGTTTATTTTAATTTTCTACACATGGTTATCTAATTAGTGGTTGAATGTCTGTCATCAGAGTACTGTACATTGATAAAAAACTTATTAAAATGAGAGAAACGTCTTGCTCTAATTCCACTATGCCCATGACAGGTATTCAACTAACTGTTAGGTGACCTGGTGGTCCAGGGGTAAGGTGTCAGACTTCTGTGATGGGGGTTCGGGGTTCAATCCTCAGTCCCGCCATAAATTTATCTGATTGCCAAACCCTTACTTGACCTCTGACAAGACGTGTATTAATCACAACATGTGAATGTGTGGAATGCCAGGCCTCCACCGTGGTTCGGATTCCACGTTAAACTGTAGGTCCTCCATTTCATCTCACTAACACCGTACCATTACACATTAGCGTAAGTGCGTATAACCCGAACGGGTAGTAAGACGCGTTAATAATAATAACAATAAAACTGTTGATATCACAAAGTGTAGAAAGTTAAAAAGCAATATATCTAAAGAAACAAACATTTTTGTTTGAATTTTGGACAAATAAAAAAAAATTCCATCTCAAAACTGCAACAAAATTGCCCTTAAATATTTTTCCCGACCTTAAGCAAGTTCCATTCCTAGGAATAAAGGAAGGGTAATAATTAAGACTGAAATGTGTCCGTCTTAGACTAAGTTGCTTTAAAGTTGTGTTATTAAGTAGCCTCAAACGTGATATAGAGTAAATACTTGATTAAATCTGTGGAGGCCAGTGTTTGAGCTCCGACTAAGTTCACCAAGAGCTTTTTACTTTTCACAAAGCGGGGTTTCTATTCCTCTTTCCATGCGAGTTTTGACACATGATATTAAAATTAATCTTTCTTGTGCTGGTCGATTAGTTTATATAGATTTCAAATATCTTATAGCCAGCCAGTTGATAATGAAGCGTACTGATGTTAATTTAAGTTTAAAAGTGAATTTTAAATTAATCTATTTTATTCTTTAAATACACTCGAAACCATTTTGACGGATTTGATCCAATTCATAGACGCTCCAATTTAATAAATTTTTAAAATTTAAAACAAATTAATTATACATCAATTTATGATGAATTCTGGATGTACTGATAACAGGAATAAATAATTAATTGACCTTCGTATAGAGTAATGAGTGCTTTTATCCCCCTTTATAACCATTACTCCCTCAGTCAGTCATGCTCCGTCAAACAGACAAGGATCTCGGGGATAGTTTATACTTAAGGGTTTCCCCACTCTTTTTGCATGCAAATGCGGGTACAATTAATTTAAATTAGCCTCAATAAGCCTTAAATTTCTATTTTATTTAGTATACAACTACTCTCAAGCGTTGAGTTAGGTGTGGCAAATTTGTTGTTGGCTAAAAAAAATTGTTTTTATATTATAAAGGGCTCTTCCTATGAAAATTGAGATGTATGTAGTAGATAAACTATCAATAGTTGACATATTGTGGCAGAGGGGAGGAGGGTGAAGTAGAACCATCAGTTCCTCCTCCTATTTCCTTCCCCCTTACCGCTAGGCCACGGGGACGACACACGCGTCTAGTATAGATGAGTAGCTAAGGTTATATAAATGCCTGTTGAGTGGTTGTCGCACTGAGGTGTAGTTGCTACTAGGGAATTCTCACCTCTTTGGGTTGTCGGGCCTGGGCTCTGGTTTATTTAGTACCTGTGACCTTTATAGCTGGTGGGCAGGAGCAAGAAGGAACTAACTGCTGGGTAGTTCGGGTATAGGTGTGGCAGTGAGCTATCAGGTATGGATGTGACAGTGAGCTATCAGGTATGGATGTGACAGTGAGCTATCAGGTATGGATGTGACAGTGAGCTATCAGGTATGGATGTGACAGTGAGCTATCAGGTATAAGTGTGACAGTGAGCTATCAGGTAGAAGTGTGACTGTAAGCTATCAGGTATGTATGTGGCAGTGAACTATCAGGTGTGGATGTGGCAGTGAACTATCAGGTGTGGATGTGGCAGTGAACTATCAGGTGTGGATGTGGCAGTGAACTATCGGGTGTGGATGTGGCAGTGAACTATCAGGTATAGGTGGGACAGCGAGCTATCAGGTATGAGTGGGACAGCGAGCTATCAGGTATAGGCGTGTCAGTAAACAATGTCTAATGTTCTCAGATGGCGGTGAAGGAAGTCTGATGCAGGGATGAAGGCAAGGCATGTAGACTACCAGACTACTACAGGAACAAACACTCACTACTATTGGGTCAGTACAATGGTTTGAAGATCCTACAGATATGATTTAAGTACAGTAGTTTCAAAATGTCATGATATATGAGTACCCTGGTGTAACAGTTAAACTATAACTAGGAGGATCGAGAATGGGTGAGACCAATCATGTTAAAGGTCAAGCTTGCTTTTTCTTGCTGATAAGTACCAACTCCTTAGAATTATCATGGATATAAGGTGTTGTTGATTAGTGTGTTTGGTTTTCCTGCAGGTTGGATTCGTGCTCCTGTTCACAGGACTTGGTCTACTCGCAGTGTTGGCTTGCTGGTTGCGTCGGTGCAGGTAATACCAACTTATATCCTTATATTAAGATAACCTTAACAGCCACTTGGTCTACTCGCAGTGTCAGGCTTGCTGGTTGCAGATAATACTACCTTATATCCTTATATTAAGATAACCTTAACAACCACTTGGTCTACTCGCAGTGTCAGGCTTGCTGGTTGCAGGTAATAACCACCTTATATCCTTATATTAAGTTAACCTTAACGACCATTTGCTATACTCGTGGAGCTGTTTTAATCTGTTTTGGTAAAACTAATTAAGGGCAGTTTACTAAAAACCTATTTTTTGAAAATTTTGTTCCAAACTTTATGAGAAAATGTGTATAATTGTGTCCTAATTAATCGACTATCCTATTTTGTTAATGAACGCTTACCGCTGATGTACACCAAAGTTGTAAATATAAACAAATATTCAAAGGAGAGAATTTTTTAACTAAGTATTAAGATTTATAGGATGTATTCTACCAGAATTAATTGAATTTACATTTATAATTTATAAAGCCTATAGTTTCAGAGCTGTCGATGTAGAACTGACCCATGATTATTCAATCAGCCCTATATATTACTGTCGCCGCGTCTTACTACCCGTTCAGTCTGTACGCACAAATACTAATCAAGCTAAAGCGCTAAGGATGAGGAATGTTGCATCTATATAAAGTGTACCTGCATCTTCGAAGAGGGAGATTGTAAAACCACTTGAATAAAACCACCCTTAATACACCCGAGCCGGATTCGAACCCCGATATCCTCTTCAATCCAGTCTATTGTGAAAGTGACGTCTTAAGAGCATTAGAACACCGAGGCGAGTGTCAGATATTATTAATTTAATGGGCACAAGTTGAAGGATAACTATCTGCAGGATCTTGGTATCTGAATTAAATTAGATTAAGTGGAAAATGAAAGCTTGAATAAGGTAATCAATCCCAAGACCTTTGTCCTTGCATGTCAATGTTTTATCGCTCACATATCCTAGCCACTATTCTACTAGCCGTATACAATATTATTATTAATACTATTATTATTAGCACCGTGTCTTACTACCCGTTCGGGTTATATGCACTTACACTAATGTGTAATGGTAGGGTGATTGAGAGATAAAATGGAGGACCTACAGTTTAACGTGGGATCCGAACCACGGTGGAGGTCTGGCATTCCACACATTCTCAAGTTGTGATTAATACACGTCTTGTCAGAGGTTGAAGGAAGGCAGGATGTATACAATATTTATTTAGTTTGTAGATTCTAGTTGTCACTTTCCCTCCTACTGAAACCTTCATTTATTATTTAAACTCTCTCCAACCCACCTATCTCGGCCAGTATTCGAACACAGGACCCAGGGGACGTGAGGCTATATCAACCAACCCACAATTATTACAGTTGAGGGACATGTACCCTGAAACATAGAATTCTTACCTTGACTCATTACACTATGACGCTATTTTATAACCTACATCATAGTGAACCAAGCAAGGTAGCAGTCTTACCTTGACAGATTACACTATGGTCCTATCTTATAAGCTACACCATAGTGAAACAAGCTAGGTAGCAGTCTTACCTTGACAGATTACACTATGGTCCTATCTTATAAGCTACACCATAGTGGAACCAAGCAAGGAAGCAGTCTTACCTTGACAGATTACACTATGGTCCTATCTTATAAGCTACACCGTAGTGGAACCAAGCAAGGAAGCAGTCTTACCTTGACAGATTACACTATGGTCCTATCTTATAAGCTACGCCATAGTGGAACCAAGCAAGGAAGCAGTCTTACCTTGACCGATTACACTATGGTCCTATCTTATAAGCTACACCATAGTGTAACCAAGCAAGGAAGCAGTCTTACCTTGACCGATTACACTATGACGCTATCTTATAACCTACAGCATAGTGAAACCAAGCAAGGTAGCAGTCTTACCTTTACTGATTACACCATGACCCTTTCTTAAAACTTATGGCATAGTGTAATCAGTCAAGGTAAAAGGAGTGTGCATATGTAAAATTTAATTTAAAAAAAATTGAGCCGTTTTGGAACAAATTGTGCCATATCATTTTCTGATAAACCAAACAAAATTGCTAAATTGTCTGACCCAAGTCAAAGTTTTAAAATATTTTACTTACTATGGTGAATATAAAGCAAAGTGTGAACATGATTAAGTTTTAACCGCACTGATGGGCACGCAGACCAAGTAGTCAATCTCCTATATACTGTTTCACTAAGTAAGTGGTTTTGGGTGTGGGAATCCAGCTTGAATGTACCGAGGTTTTTTATTTACTGATTGTTTAGCCCCTTACCTGCAGATGTGGGGACACCTCCTCTAAAATATACCTAATTTCTACATAATTAGTGCTAATAAATCGGACTGGAAATAAGATGTGGTAGGTAAAATAAAATAAGATTATATCATATTAATTATGAAAATATATTAGCTAACTTTAAGCTACTAAAATCAATGTGTTCACAAAACACTACTTGTCTTTCAATTAATATGTAAATGTACCCTTCTCCTTTTGCGGTTTTGTTATAAATCAAAAGCTGACTTTCTGCAGATCGCGTGACCGAAGACAGTCAAAGCTGACACTCCCATTGCATGTTTGGCTTTTGAAGCGCGGGCTCCTTTATTAGAGCAACACTTCGGACAGAGTACCCCCAAGACGCCATCTTGATTAAATGGCAACACTTCTAACATCGATGACTTTACAGTTTGAACGATTCATTTCAAAACCACCCAATTTAAACAAATCATAAACCAATATTTATTTTCTCTGTAAATTAAATGTGAATTTGGAATAAAGATGGCACCAGTGAAAAAAAACTTTGTTATTAAAATTTTATTATTTAAAAAATTAAGCTACTGTGTGGTATTAACAGTTCTTTCTCTAGGATATTAGGTTCAAGAGAAGCAAATAAAACATAAACATTTGATAAACCTTAAATTTTATTAATACAATAGTGGTAAATATTATTAAATTGAACGTATCTACCTTAGAATGGTATAGTGTGGAATTTACCGGAACCAGTTTATTTGTGCTTATTATTGCCAAGGATTTTAACTACTGTTCAATTTTCAAAGAAAGAACCTTATTTGACAGGAAGAAAATCTATTAGATCTACTTTCATAAGAAGAACCTTATCTGATAGCTAGAACAGTTACTAAATCTACTTTCATAGGAAGAACCTTAACTGACATAACAGTTACTAGATCTACTTTCATAGGAAGAACCTTATCTGACAGCTAGAAAAGTTATTAGATCTACTTTCCCATATTCATACGTCAAGTCAAATAACCTACACCTGACACTTTTTATAGATATTATCATTACCTATAATATATATATAAAAAAAGTAAAATATTATCATTGTTGAACACAAATAAATATGTTTGCCATTTCTAACCTTTTTCAAACCAAAATTTGTTCTATAGTGACCCAAATTAGTTGAATCCTTGAAGTTTTAGAAATTACTACTAAACCAATACCCTTGCAATCAATAGAATGTGTTTTTAATCTCCTGAAGGTGAATTTTCCTCAAACAATTGACGATCGAACCGATAATTGTACCAATGTTATTATAAAGGCACGAATTTACTGCCATGTAAACCTCCAAGATGGCGGCTGGTCATTTTTGATAGTGAGCGGAGTACTCTCTATCGATCAAGTCACTGTAGTCTTACGAGATTAGAAGTCCCCAGGTCGTAGCATTACGTAACATCTCCTTGCTTTTCTACTAGTTTTATTACAGTCGAGGGAAAAGAGAAGAGGAAACTACCCCCCCCCCCTCTCACCCGCTTTCCCCCTCCTCGAAGATGAAAACTCGGTCAGTTTTCTTGACCGGTCCGTGAAAATGACACGTGTTATTTGTTTTTAGCTAGCATTGACCGCCACGGACGGATCTTATGGTCACAACTAGAATCGGTTTCAGCTTCTGATTTCGTGTTTCCGTCGTCGTTTCGTCGGATTTTCTGCGAATACGTCACCGTTGAACACACGTGTCTGGACACGTGTCTTGTCACATCGACGCTTACTATTATTTTGTTTACATCTAAACATATTAATTGTCTTTTTAACTAATTAGGCCAACTTTATGATAATGTTTAAACAATATTATGTTGGCTGAATTGCGTGTGTCTAATATTTATTACATTAAAAAAAATATGCTATAAAGTAGTTTGTATATTTAGATTATAGCGATTTTGAGATATAAACTTTAATGTGCCCGTAAATATTTTTTTTACAAAAAAATCTCGAAATGTTTTTCCTTTATCTACTCTTTGCTCCAAGATTTATTCTTGAAGCTCATTACTTTTGGGACGCTCCAACTATTTTGTGAACACGTGCTTCTTTATTTTCGTTAGTTAATTAACTAACTAAATTCATCTAGACATGTTTAAGCTACGGCGGACTGGTAGCAACAGAATGAAGGTTGTCATTTATTAACACAATTAGTAATTAATAATTATTATAAATTAACCATGATTGATTGTTGATCACATAGTCTTGAGCTAGTTCTCAACATTATAATCAAACAATTCCTTACCTGCTTCGGTGGACACATGGTCTGAGGTGCTACTCTCACAGTAGACTAGACGGCTGATGACGTGGAGATAGTGGTTCGAATCCTGTCAGTGATACCAAGGGTGGTTTTTTTCCAAAATGGTTTCCTACTTTCTCCACGCAAATACGTGTAAACTTCCCTTAAATTCAATCTTACTCATTCCTAGTCCATCAGCTTAATTAGTACGTAAGTGTGTAACCAAATGGGTAGTAGCACGTGGTATTAAAAACAAAACAAATACACTATTCTTCATGATTGTGTAATTTATGTCTCAAATCACACAAATAATATATTTTCACGTGTAAACACAGCTATCCCTTGCTATCATTATCTTTAGAATAAAACATAAAAATATAGATTACCTTTGATTAGCGTCATGTCGTGGAATGTTGCCAGTGTAAGCAGAGCTTGTTATAACTGTACCTATGATATGTTCTCCCCCACTCTGTCCCATTTGACCAATGAGTGTTCTACTGAGTGATATGTTATCCCCCACTCTGTCCCATTTGACAAATGAGTGTTCTACTGAGTGATATATTCTCCCCCACTCAGTCCCCATTTGACCAATGAGTGTTCTACTGAGTGATATGTTCTCTTCTACTCTGTCCCCATTTGACCAATGAGTGTTATACTGAGTGATATATTCTCCCCCACTCAGTCCCCATTTGACCAATGAGTGTTCTACTGAGTGATATATTCTCCCCCACTCAGTCCCCATTTGACCAATGAGTGTTCTACTGAGTGATAAGAACAATTCACAAGGTACAGCTGTTTCAACTAATTCTACATATTCCTCGACACTACATTGTCAAATTTATTCATTACCCCTCTTTAATTAAAAATTTGATTGTTTATACATTGAAGCTTGAATATTTTTAGTGAATTAATTTTTTGTTTTAACTTACCCTGCACTTTTAAACAATGCTGTACAGATATCGGTTTTAAAAGTGAAATATTTCAAGATTATTTTTTGACTTTATAACTAACGTTAATACAGTTTTGAATAAATAAACAAACAAATAAGAAGTATTTATTGTTTAGACTATTTTGTATTTATTCCTAATGCTTCAAGATGAAGTCTTGTAAAGTAAAACAAATATATTAGTAATACATTAACTCTTTATTAGGTTCCAATTATTACTAAAGATACATTTGACACAATTATTACTAAAGATACATTTGACACAATTATTACTAAAGATACATTTGACACACACATTATATTTTCTTTAATGACTTTGATGAGGTTATAGGACACATTTTTGATGAAAGATAATGAAATTTTATTATGATTTTATTTTTTGTTTAAATGTTTTGTTTTGGTTATATTTACATGCATCTAAATCTTTACCCTATCCTCTTTAGAAATATGTTTTTTTTCCAGAAATATCTCGGGCAATATTTTACTCTCCCTAAGCAGCTATTCTACCTTGTTCACCCCTACCTCTCTATGGGATACTAGTACAAAGTCAACACAAGCCAATAAAGTTTGTTACAACTCAAACTGTTGTAAATTTACAAGCCGGTATATGTAACAATAAATAACAACAAAACAAGAACCAGTCCAAGAAATATTGTAAAAATATATAGCAGTGTTTAGGATAGTTTAAATTTGTAGAAACCAGTATCGATGGGCATGGGATATAAATATCAGGCTAGCTTTGATTTATCGTGGCTGGGAGGTCCACGTTCGTCTCCTGGCTTGGTGTACTAAGGCTGTTTTACCTAGGTAGTTCCTTATCCCCCTTCACCCAAATTCTGGTACATTTAATATAAATTCTACCTTATTTATCTCTACTCCATTAGAATAATTAATGTACAGTACATGAGTATAAGCCGAAAGCGTTTTATAAAGTGGAGACAGAAATATGTAAGAGACGTTATTTTTCATATTGGACTCTAAATATTTATTCATAAAAACGCATTTCTCCAAAAATTGAATATAGTAGTTTATAGTTCGAACTATTAATTATCAAAGTTTAAATGTGGATAGTGTTTGTAGATGTTTATTATATGAAATAATAACACTAGCGAAGCTTTTAAAAACTATATTTTTATAGGGCTAATTTAAAAAGTATAATCCCAAAAATGTATTGATAAAGAGCTAATCACACCATATTCACACATTACTTTCTATATTATTTAATACCAGTACTTTTATTTACGTAGACAATAAACTTTTTAAATTAGAGATTTTTTAAAGACCTGTTGTATAAAAGCATCTTTAGTCTAACAAAACAGTCGAAGGTCGAATACAAATTCTTCGAGCTCCCATTATTAGGAGGAAGTTTAATTTTATTTGCCTTAGTAGGAAATTTGTTTGTTTGTTAAGGTGGGATGAAAGAAGTTACATCTTTTTGAATTTTCATAACTAAAAATATTTATTTCCAAAATAATTTAAATATCGCTCCAGTAGATGGGTTTAGTTTATTTTTCCACACTTGATATCAACAATTGTTGAATATTTGTCATAAGCATAGTGGACTTCAAACAGGACTTTTTAAATGAAGATAAAAAGTTACAACAAAATCCCAGGACAAACTTGACGGATATTTAACAACTGTTGATATCACCAAGTGTAGAAAATTAAACTAAAGCTATTAAATTAAACCTACAGCCTGGAACAGTATTTTAGTTATTTTATCTATTTATTCCCCCTAAAAACTTAAATTAACGGACGTTAAATTACATCCCCTTCCAAACCGCCATAACGGTATTAACACAATCCAATATGAAGTTTCCTTAATTGAGGAAATATTATATATATTAGTTTATTTTTAAAAGGCATTCCCGCATTTCATTGTGCAGATTCAAAGGACTTGAAAAGTAATGACCTTGAAAGTTTAGATATAGTAATAGGAATCGAAGGAGAGGGAAAATAGTTACCATAAAAACATAACAATAAACATATCTGGGAGAGCGATATAAATCAATAGCTTATTTACAAAGAACATATATCTTGTCTTTATGACGTCATCACACGAGCAGAAATGTTCTTGTGGAGAATGTTAGGATGCCTATAAAAGTGGCTTAAAGTAGAAACGTAAACAAATATAACTTTTTTTTGTTGTTTTTTAATTGCACTTTCAGTTCTAGTGATAAAAAAATTATCTCGAGATTTTATTGTGTAAGCGCCGTTGCTATTAGGCAAAATGTACGACACGGAGGTCCTGCGGGACTGACTAGTCTGTAATTAATTTAATTACCTCTTGAGATAGCTCACACGTGACTAAATCCCTGAACAGTTTGTATCAAACGCATGCAACTCATTAATATTGTGTTTTTTTTTAACACGGTAGCCACAAAATCTTGAAAAAATAATTTCCTGATCCTAAAATCTGAATTTCCCTGAATAAACCCTTATAGGAATTAATAAAGATCATGAAAAAATTTTAACTGCCCAATTTATTATAAGAGAATTATTTTTTAAATGCACTAAAAATAAATAATCAAATAAAATTGATAATTTATCAGTAAATAAGTCTAAAAGTAATTAATGATAAGGTGTTTTAGTGATTCTTTAATTTTTTGTTCATATTTTACGATACAAATCAAATTCTGAGAAAATCTAGAGCTAACGCCGCTAAAATAACGATCGAAAGGGCGGGGTCTGTTAGTTATTGATTGAAAATATGTTTGTATTATAAATGATAATAACAATGTGGATAAAAATAACTACCCCTTAATGGTGTACGGGGGGGGAAAGGCTTCTTGGAAGGTAGACAGACAGACAGACAGACAAAGAGTTAAGACACACGGACAGAAGTCATAGAATATAATTTTTCTCTAGTCCAATAACATCGACATTTTTTTCTGTTGTACGTCTACGACAAATGGAAAAACGGATGATGAAGGGGTCGGGGGAAGATATGAGGTGGATGGGTGTTGAGCATTCAGTGGCGGTTACAGAGGTGGTGAGAAGGGGAGGAAAAGGACAGTCGGTGTATAGGTGTCAGGTACATGTTATAAAACGGCGGTAGGGAGGGGAGGTGTTAGATGCGGAAACAAAGACTTACAAATGCTCAACAAATAGGATATAAATAACGCGCGTGAGGGGGTAAAGGGGAGTAGGGCCCCCACCCCCGGGACCGTTATTTGAGACCGGTCAGTCAGAAAGGTTAGCGCGCCAGATGTTGAATCTCTACAAGAATATCTCGCGTCAGCAGGAAAAGGCGAACAAGGAGCAAGTCGTGACAGGTCATGACAGGTACTGTCAGGAGCGACCGACGGCGCGCAGCTCACACAGGAGGCGTCGTCCGGTGACGCGACGCGCCTTGTCGGCGTCCGAGTTCAATCCGCGGGAGCTCGCTGACGCTAACGTCAGGACGCGGTGCGCCCGTTCCGCCAGCACAGACGAAGAGGATGAGGCGGGAGGTCACGTGACGAGATCACGGCCCCCCGCCGCTGTCGGTGCCGTCTCCGGGGAGCGAACCCCGCTCCTCTCCAACAAGCTAGAGACTTTGGGAAGGTTGTTCAAGTGCGTGGCTGTGACGTCACGGGAGAGTCCGGACCGGTTGGGACACGTGAGGTAAGGGCCGGGGGTTCGAGTTTTGTTGGGTGTACAGTTACCTTAATATAACATTAAACCACTTATATACATACACAAAAATGTATATAGGTATACACAGTCATATACACACATACATAGTTACAAAGTATGTCTTGTACAGTATTTACTTACACTTCTCTTCTCCATAGGAGGTCTCTTACACACCTATAGAACAACTCTCCATAGCAGGTCTCTTACACACCTATAGAACAACTCTCCCTGCTGTCCTCTTCTCATTAGATCCTCTCCACTCTCCACCTTTCTCCTCAATAACACTTCCAAGATATTTTACGAGTAAACGAACTGATTTTCTAAATGGTTTAGAGTTTATAAAATATTATGTTGTATTTCTTAAGTACATATTTATTTGGGACTAAAATTAAATTGAATTTTTTCCTAACTTAACCACCCGTTCGACGTATCCACATTTGATCACACCACTTGGGTAAGGATGAGTAAGGTAGAATTTAATGGAAGTGTACCGGCATTTGAATGGACGAAGAGTGGGAAACCACTTTTATTCCTATGCCTTATTTAAGTCGATAAAGTGTCTGCTTACTGAGCTAAGAGTACCGTGTTCGATTCTCGGCATGGGCGAAATTATTGGTAAAATGTGGGTTCTTCCTTTCACAGTGATGAATTAATGGCTGGGGGGCTGGATGTTGTGTCTGTTATAGATGTAAGTTATTTTTTTATTAGGTTCAGAAAGTGAACGTTAAAATAATACGTCAAATAAATAAAACAAACATTCGACAGGAATTTGAATCCCGGCCTCCTGTTTCACCAGAAAAAACCCACATACTAGCTGGTCTCTGATATTTTTTCTTCGGTGGCCTCGTTGTATAAGGTGCTATTCTCACAGTAGACCAGACTCCCGACGACGGGGAGATAAGGGTTCGAATCTAGGTCGGGTGTACCGAGTTTTCCCAAAATAGTTTTCCACCCTCACTCCACGCAAATGCGGGTATAATTGTTGTAAATATAACCTTCCTAATACATAAAAAAACCCCTAGTGTAAATTAATATGCAGGCGTATAACTCGGACGGGTAGTAAGACGCGATGCTACAACAAAATAACTTACATTTTGGATCGTCCTGTTATTAGCTCTGCCCACGACCATACACGCCGGTTGTTTTGGCTTGCGAGTGTTGTGTCCATGGCCACAATGACCCAGTCGGTCTCTTGAATCGATTGGTGGCCAGAGTACAACACGCCGCTAGCTCTTAATTTATTTATACAGGTCGAATTGGAATACCTTCCCTTTCCTCCCTCCCCCCTCACCATGGTTTGTTGATCTAATGTCAGAAGGAAGACAACCAACATCTCTCTAATTTATAGCACTTTCCCGTTTCGTTTGGATAACATAATTGGGGGAGTAGTAATTAAAATAGGTAATAATAGTCGGTAATAATATTGCACGTCCTTGCTACGTCACTAGAAGGCCGGTAGTGGAAACATGAGCAAGTACTAATGTACCGTGAGGGTGAGAGAGTGTGAGGAAGAGAGAGTGTGTGAGGAAGAGAGAGTGTGTGAGGGAGAGAGTGTGTGAGGGAGAGAGAGTGTGAGGAAGAGAGAGTGTGAGGAAGAGAGAGTGTGTGAGGGAGAGAGTGTGTGAGGGAGAGAGTGTGTGAGGGAGAGAGTGTGTGAGGGAGAGAGTGTGTGAGGGAGAGAGTGTGTGAGGGAGAGAGTGTGTGAGAGNGTGTGAGAAAGAGAGAGAGTGTGTGAGAAAGAGAGAGAGTGTGTGAGAAAGAGAGAGAGTGTGTGAGAAAGAGAGAGAGTGTGTGAGAAAGAGAGAGAGTGTGTGAGAAAGAGAGAGAGTGTGTGAGAAAGAGAGAGAGTGTGTGAGAAAGAGAGAGAGTGTGTGAGAAAGAGAGAGAGTGTGTGAGAAAGAGAGAGAGTGTGTGAGAAAGAGAGAGAGTGTGTGAGAAAGAGAGAGAGTGTGTGAGAAAGAGAGAGAGTGTGTGAGAAAGAGAGAGAGTGTGTGAGAAAGAGAGAGAGTGTGTGAGAAAGAGAGAGAGTGTGTGAGAAAGAGAGAGAGTGTGTGAGAAAGAGAGAGAGTGTGTGAGAAAGAGAGAGAGTGTGTGAGAAAGAGAGAGAGTGTGTGAGAAAGAGAGAGAGTGTGTGAGAAAGAGAGAGAGTGTGTGAGAAAGAGAGAGAGTGTGTGAGAAAGAGAGAGAGTGTGTGAGAAAGAGAGAGAGTGTGTGAGAAAGAGAGAGAGTGTGTGAGAAAGAGAGAGAGTGTGTGAGAAAGAGAGAGAGTGTGTGAGAAAGAGAGAGAGTGTGTGAGAAAGAGAGAGAGTGTGTGAGAAAGAGAGAGAGTGTGTGAGAAAGAGAGAGAGTGTGTGAGAAAGAGAGAGAGTGTGTGAGAAAGAGAGAGAGTGTGTGAGAAAGAGAGAGAGTGTGTGAGAAAGAGAGAGAGTGTGTGAGAAAGAGAGAGAGTGTGTGAGAAAGAGAGAGAGTGTGTGAGAAAGAGAGAGAGTGTGTGAGAAAGAGAGAGAGTGTGTGAGAAAGAGAGAGAGTGTGTGAGAAAGAGAGAGAGTGTGTGAGAAAGAGAGAGAGTGTGTGAGAAAGAGAGAGAGTGTGTGAGAAAGAGAGAGAGTGTGTGAGAAAGAGAGAGAGTGTGTGAGAAAGAGAGAGAGTGTGTGAGAAAGAGAGAGAGTGTGTGAGAAAGAGAGAGAGTGTGTGAGAAAGAGAGAGAGTGTGTGAGAAAGAGAGAGAGTGTGTGAGAAAGAGAGAGAGTGTGTGAGAAAGAGAGAGAGTGTGTGAGAAAGAGAGAGAGTGTGTGAGAAAGAGAGAGAGTGTGTGAGAAAGAGAGAGAGTGTGTGAGAAAGAGAGAGAGTGTGTGAGAAAGAGAGAGAGTGTGTGAGAAAGAGAGAGAGTGTGTGAGAAAGAGAGAGAGTGTGTGAGAAAGAGAGAGAGTGTGTGAGAAAGAGAGAGAGTGTGTGAGAAAGAGAGAGAGTGTGTGAGAAAGAGAGAGAGTGTGTGAGAAAGAGAGAGAGTGTGTGAGAAAGAGAGAGAGTGTGTGAGAAAGAGAGAGAGTGTGTGAGAAAGAGAGAGAGTGTGTGAGAAAGAGAGAGTGTGAGGGCGAGAGAGAGTATGAGGGAGATATTAAAAGGATGTGTAACCAGTGGAAACACTAAAACCTAACGCCTAACTAACCAAACCATGTGAACCTCGGGATGATTCCCCTTTCGGGAAAAATCCCCAAAGTACCAGCTGAGAATCGAACCCAAGACCCCTATGCTCGTAGCCAGATGCACTGACCACTACAACACTGGTCCGGTTAAAATGGCGGTGAATTTGATTTATACGTCTGTATGGAATTTAAAAAAACTTTGTATTCAAAGTTTATTTTAAGAAAAGTCATGGAAAGCCTGAAATGAATTAATTTATCAGGATGTTTCAGACGATGTCATTGCTCTGAGGTTAAGTTAGATTGTGAGTCTTGTGAAGAAATAGTCCGTGTGTTTAGAAACTGACCTGCTTCCGTGGATGAATAGTCTAAGGCGTAACTCTCACAATAGATATCGCTGCCAGTGATGGGGAGTTCGGGGTTTGAGTCCCGGTTGGGTGTACCAAGGGAATTTTTTCCTAGATGGATTTCCACCATTTCTTCACGCAAATGCGTGATCACTTAATCTATAGATAACTTTTCTAATACTTAACACATTTGCGTAATCAGTAAAGTATGATTTTGGTAGAAAGAAGAGTAGAAGTTAGTTATTAAAGTTATTAAAACAATGGGTGACCTCGCGGGGCTAGGGGTAAGGTGTCGGACTTCTGTGATGAGGGTCCGGGGTTCAATCCTCGGTTCCGGCACAGATTTATCTGATTGCCAAACCCTTACTTCACCTCTGACAAGACGTGTATTAATCACAACAAAGTGCGTATAACCCGAACGGGTAGTAAGACGCGGTGCTAATAATAATAATAATAATAATAATAATAATAATAATAATCTTCCAACAAAAATCAGGGTATAGAATATAAGAGTAGTCATAAAAAATATATATTTAATATGCGCATTTAATAGGCAAGTGATATAAATAGTCATCATCATCATCCATCATCATCATCAATCGACGTTTTCGCCTCTGCGGGTCGTCTTGCATATCCACTTTATTCCATTCCTGTTGATATTTCCAAACCTCGCCCTAAGCCACGCGTCTCAAAGTCCGCTCTTTAGCCTCCATGTCCTCCATTCATTTTATCCGTGGTCCTCCATCCTTCTCTTGCTTGATCTGAAAGGCTTTCTTAGGCATCGTATGAATATCATATTCTGAAAATTGAAAAAAATGACACCTGGACACGGGAATTGAACCCGGGACCTTTTGGCTTAGTACGCCAATGCTCTAACCACTGAGCTATCCAGGAATCGTCCCGTGCCCAAGGTAATTTTTTCACTCATATTTTAAGGCAGAGTCTATGATGGACGTGTGGAAATCGTTGGCAACAAATAAATAGTATAGTTTTAAATGGGGGGTGGGGGGAGGGAAGGGGTATAGAGGCTTTTTCCTTTGGAAAACCTAAGATATAATGAAATACAACTTACAGACTAACAGATCTGTATTCAACTCTCAGTGGGGTCGGAAATATATCACCTTGGTATTGATGAAATTATCGTCATGTGATCTGATAATTTGTGCTCGTCCCAGAATTAAGTGTGATAATTAGCTACTAACCAGATCTATATAATTATAAACTTTAACACACAGTTTTTCTCTACTCTTCTGGGTTATACGCATAATATCTAACTACGATTGTGAATTATGTATCATGAAGGTTTACTTTATAGGAAATGTATCCGAATTTGCGTTAAGAGAGAGGGGAAAACAATCTAGGTAAGAAATACCCTAAGTACACCAGAACGAGATACAATTAAAAATTAAATAATAGCTAAATTAACAATTTTTCACAGGTGGTCACAGTGTATAAGGCGCCAGACTTTCAATATAGTTTATTTACGGTGATGGGGAAGATATAAGTTAGAATATCGGCCGAATGTTTTATCAATGTGATTTCCAACCCTCCAAACACACAAATGCTGGTGAATTTTCTTAAATTTAGACATTCAATATTAACTCAATAGATTAAGTCGTCAACATTCTTGATGTTGAAACTAGTCATTAAAAAAATATAAGAGTACTTAACCTAGATTATCACATCTAAAAATATATTACCAACCTTAATCCAATACGTTTTTATTGTTTAAACGGTTAACACAAACGTTATATTAGTCTAGGTGCAGTTTGATATCGAACCAGTACCCTCCACAGACAGCCACCCTATCCATTCAGTCATTGGAATTGGAACTCCTGTGTTATTCTTTGCAGTGGCAGAATTCAGCGTCGGCGTCGTTCAGAATTAACCTCATGAATATTTGAACAAGGCTGGGTTCGATATTGAACGTTCGGGCGAAATCTGTGTCATGGGATGGATTTAGAATAGAGTTCAGGACCAATAACTCCACTCCACGTGTGGTGGTTACATATGTGGTAATACATGTGTCGTGTTGGGATATGTTTGTTGTTTGCGACACAACTATAGTGCGAGGACTTACCTAGATAACATTATTATCTGAGTGTGAGGGTTTTTGATAAGTTATCGTTGTATAATTGACTTGACCTGCAAAAGGTCAAAATGCCAAACTCGTTTAAAATGTGAGTGAAGAATGAACCCGAGCAAGGCACGAGTCCTGGATAGATCAGTGGTAAGGGGTCACCCATAAACCTACTCCCCCCCATGTAGACATTAGAGCTCCCACCCACTTCGATGGCCGCATGTTCTAATGCGCTACTCTCGAAATAGACTGTAATGTTGAAGAAGGGTCGATTGGTGTTCTGATCGTATCTACTGAAGTGTTCCCCCCCTCCCCCAAATGGTTTCCCACTCTCCTTCCACTCAAACGTGGGTAGATTACCTTTAAATGCATCCTTCCTCATCCCTACACCATTAAAGTAATTATCATATATACTTACAACCTGAACAGGTAGCAAGGTGGTGATAAAAAAAAGTATATTCCTCTATTTTTTATTTTCTATTATCTCATCTTATTACCTGTTCGAGCTTTACGCGCACTTTTTTTTTTAAATGCGCATAAACCCAAATTATATGGTTTATTTGAATAATATAAAGAAACATACAACTGAAAAATTTCACAAGAACCGAACGCAATCCCTCCTCGAAGACCAGTCATGCAAAACATCGATCAAGGTTCCGCCGCAGTGATTCATTTAAGTTGAAAGTGACGTCCATCACGGCAGAAGGCGTTCGTTTCCTCAAGGTGATCGAGCTAAATCCATCCCGCTGATATGCAAATGGCGAACCTGCTAATGGATGCATGGCGAGTAGTTGTTTTATTTCTTGCAACACGGCTCGTAATTGCTTCGAAATTTTAACTGAAATATAGAATATGTCACAGTCTGGATGGAATAGGGGCCGTATTTAATGTTCAAGTATGATTCACGCTTAGCGTTACTCTATTTTTTTTAGCATTGCGTCTTACTCCCCGTTTGGGCTATACACTTAAGTATCAATTACGCCGATGGTTTTAGGGGTTATTAAGGTTATATTTAGAGGAATTGTACCCACATTTTCGTTGAGGAAGAGTGGAAAACCATTTTGGAAAAATACTTAGAACACCCGACCAAGACTCGAATCCCGATTTCCCCGTTATCGGCAATCTAATTTCCTACGAGAGTAGCGTGTTTGACCACGTGGCCACAGAAGCGTGTCGTTGCTCCAAATCTCGTGAGAGTAAAGTTTAACTCTTTCTACGTAGCCACGAGCGTATTTACAAATATGTACAGTCCAATCTTCATTGAATGGACCTTTTAGAAAAATAAACTTTTATTTCCGGTAACATTAATAACATTTTACTATATTATTATTATTATTATTATTATTATTATTATTATTATTATTATTATTATTATTATTATTATTATTATTATTATCTTAAAAGTATTAATAATATATAATATATTAAAAGTGACAGCTTCAGAAAACAAGACTTGACTTATAAATACATGAGAATAGATACAGTTACTATTTTAACTGTCAAATAAGGCTCTTAAATTAACCTTTCCAATCCATTAGCGTAATTAGTACATGGACGTACAACCCAAATGATTAGCAAAACGTTCTGCTAAAAAAGAAAAGCGTCGATTCTTACTGTTTGACGCCAGGGTTTATTTGAAGTAAGAGAAGGTCAACATATTTCGCTGTTAAATGGCACTTCAAGCGCACACAACTTCTAATCTGATTGTTTCTTGTTATGGTTTGACGGGAGAGGTCAGTTATAGTCGTGAGTTGAGCCAGGATGGTGTTGTTTCTGAAAGCTAGGCTGTGAACCTTTTTTTGGTCTCATTCTACCATTACATTGGTGATAAAAGTTGTATATTAGATCACTAATACAGTGAAGTTTATAAAAGTGGTGTCGAGATATTCCTTATTTCATTCTACCATTACATTGGTGATAGAAGTTGTATATTAGATCAGTAATATAGTGAGGTTTCTAATAGCGGTGTCGAGATATTCCTTATTTCATTCTTCCATTACATTGGTGATAGAAGTTTTATATTATATCAGTAATACAGTGAAGTGTATGAGTGGTTTGGAAACATTTGATTAACAAATTTCTAGAGTGTTTTAAGTTTAAAAAAAAAGGGGGGAAATATTCTTAATTGTTTCCATTTATTGTTGTTTATTTAATGGAATATAATGTTTACTATTGAGAGATATACTACGTTCGCACTAGCTTACATTTGGACCTTCGATATAAATCCATAGTCGAGTTCATTCATATCAATTGTTTTTGTTCAAGCAGTTCCATTCCAAATCAAGAAGTTGCTGCCCTTTAAGTTCCGTGCCAAATCAAACAATATCAGTTCCTACTCTCATAGTTCCGTACCAAGTTAAGCAATATCAGTTCTTATTACCGTTGCTCCGTGCCAAGTCAAGCAGTATCGGTTCTTACTCCCGTTGCTCCGTGCCAAGTAAAGCAACATCAGTTCTTATCATCGTAGTTCCGTGCCAAGTCAAGCAGTATCAGTTCCTATCATCGTAGTTCCGTGCCAAGTCAAGCAGTATCAGTTCCTATCATCGTAGTTCCGTGCCAAGTCAAACAGTATCAGTTCTTATTCCCGTTGCTCCGTGCCAAGTCAAGCAGTGTCAGTTCTTATTTCCGTTGCCCCGTGCCAAGTCAAGCAGTGTCAGTTCTTATTTCCGTTGCCCCGTGCCAAGTCAAGCAGTATAAGTTCCTATCATCGTAGTTCCTCGCCAAGTCGAACAGTATCAGTTCTTATTCCCGTTGCTCCGTGCCAAGTCAAGCAGTGTCAGTTCTTATTCCCGTTGCTCCGTGCCAAGTCAAGCAGTGTCAGTTCTTATTTCCGTTGCCCCGTGCCAAGTCAAGCAGATATAAGTTCTTATTTCCGTTGCTCCGTGCCACGATGAGCACGACACGCTGGTGCGGCGGTGTGCTAATAGCGTTCGAACGAACCTCCCGAGACACCAGCCACGACAATATCAACTACCGCCGCCCGGGGGTGGACTACGACCGGCTGCCTCGCAAGCAACTGCACCGCTCCCAGAGGGTACGGAGAGGGGTGGAGGGGGGGCCCGTAAGGGACAGGGGACACAGGGAGAGCTGCTGCTATCTGAGGGCGTACTCTTGGAAGAAACATGGTCACGCCCACCTCAATATCGGCGCCGAGGAGTGTGAGGGCAGGTAGGACGCCTGGAACTAGGGGAATCTTGGTCCAGGGGGGTGGTACACGTTGCACTTTGGGACATTCTCTTTCCAAACAAAATATTCTTATTTTATAATATACATATTTTTGTTACCCATTCAGGCTATACGCTTATGTAATAAGCAATGGTTTTAGGGATTAGGAGGGTTATATTTATTAGAAACCCACATTTGCATGGAGGGAGAGTGGAAAATCAATTTAGAAATAAACCAGGACAGCCGCATAGGACAGGCATCAAGATAACAACTTTTTCGTTTTTATGGAGTCATGAATTGTCGATCTTTATCAAAATCTCGTTCGGATTTTTTTTTTTTT